>CAIGRN010033965.1:0-21146 GCA_903798345.1 Fraxinus anomala
TTTACATTACATTTTATATTGTGCTTTATTCATACTTGAATTAAGTTATTAAACTTGCATATTTAATTCTAGCATCATACTTTGAAATTATATTTTGTGTATTCTATAGCTTTGAGACAAAGTGTCGAAAAAGTTTCAAAAATCAATTCACCCCCATCTTGGTTAATTATTCTTGGGTTATCATTTACATATTTAACTATATGCCATATGTATCCTTATTTAATTTTAGATTTGTTAATAAAAATTAATAACATTAATTCAATTTATTCAACATGAAATTTAAAAAAAAAAATTGCTTTTCTTTTCTATTTGTCAATAATTCCCTAAATTAATTTTATAATATTATATTAATTTTTATTAACAACTTTTATTATAAAAATAAACTTAAATTTTTTCCCTCCGTTAAATTAGTCAATTTAAAAAAATAACATTCATTTTCTCTTATTTAAATGGTTGTTTCATGGGGTTATTTCACACATATCCTAATAACTAAATAATATATTTAATGTAATAAAATTAATGCATACAGAATGTTACTATATAATTTGATAAAAAATTATTTTATGTTATATTTACCTTTATTTAATAGTTGTTTTAATTGGTAGTTACATATGAATCCTCATAATACTTAAGTTTAGATAAAAATGGAATACCAAATGATTGGGTAATTATATTCCCACTAAAAATTTTATTTACTACACAACATTATAACTGTAATAAACATTTATAATCTTTGTTCATTTTCACACTTAAGTCCTCAATTATTTTTCCTATATTCTTATCATTATATGAAACTAAATAATTTATTATAACATTATAATATATGATGAAATTCTAAACAATTCACACAAAACATTAACAGCTTAAAAATTCCAATATACAAAGGGAGCGTACGATGAAGGAAGATGGAAATAGTCTGTTGAGCCTACATTTTTTTATTTCCTGCCAATGGAAAGCAAGGGAAAGAGATTGAGAGACAATTTAGTGAGTTGACTAAGATTAAGTTATAATTAAAGTCGGGAACGAAAAGAAAGTTATAAAGACATAATTGAGGAGAAATATGAATGTGGCCCATATGTGTGACTATGGACCGTGGAGACTGTTTGTAATGTAAGAGATTGAGAATGGGCCCAAATATGTGGGCTGAAGGTGCGTCATTGGATGATCACTTAACTATGTTCAAAGAAATCATTGCTGATTTGAAGACATTGGAAGTTAAGTATGACGAGGAGGACTTGGCATTGATATTGTTGTGTTCCTTGTCGCCATCATATGTGACTTTTAGAGATATTATTCTCTATAGTCGGGATACTCTAACCGTGAAAGAAGTCTATGATACTTTACTATCTAAGGAGAAAATGAGACATCTTGTTTGAGAATTTGGGAATCATGCTGAAAGTTTGATTGTGCACGGGAGAAAACAAGATAGAAATCTTGGCAAAAATATGAGTAGCAGATCGAAATCTAGATATGCTAAGAAGACATGTCACTATTGTAAAAAGAAAGGACATATTATAGCTGATTGCTAGCCTTGAAAAACAGAAATAAAGCTGCTGGTACTACTGAGAAAGAGAAGCAGTATGTTAATACAGTGAAGGCTGATGTTGTAGAAGATGAGTTAAGTGGCGGAGAGCTTTTTGTGATTTCTGACGGGGATTCTAAACCTTGTGAGCAATGGGTTCTTAATTCGGCTTGTACTTTTCATATGTGTCTTAACAGGGACTGATTTTCTACATATGAAGGAGTTTCGAGAGGTGCTGTGATTATGGGAAATAACGCGCCTTGTAAAATAGTTGAGTTGGCACAGTCAGAATCAAAATGTTCGATGGGGCTATCAGAACAATTACAGATGTAAGACATGTTCCAGAACTGAAGCGGAATCTCATATCTTTGAGTGCACTTGACGCAAAGTGATATAGATACATTGGTAATGTGGACTCTTAAAATGAGTCAAGGTGCTCTTGTTGTCATGAAGGGGCATGAAAACTCTACACAGTTGTACATTTTGCACGGTTCCACAATGATTGGGAATGCAGCAGTTTCTACTTCTTATTTGACAGATGATGAAGTTACAAAACTTTGGCATATGCGGCTTGGGTATATGAATGATAATAGGATGGCAGAGTTGAGTAGAATGGAACTTCTTGATGGGCAAAAGATAAGCAAAATAGAGTTTTGTGAGAATTGTGTATTTAGGAAACGAAAGAGAGTCAGATTTACTAAAGGAAAACACAACACGAAGGAAACACTTAAATATATCCATTCAGATCTTTGGGGACCAGCCAAGGTATCATCTAAAGGAGGCTATTATTAATTGTTCACAGTAATTGATGACTTCTCTAGAAAAGTTTGGGTATTCTTCTTGAAGCAGAAGAGTGATGTGTTTGGAACCTTCAAGGAGTGGAAAATATTGGTAGAAAAGCAAACTGGAAAACAAGTAAAATGTCTACGCACTGATAATGAGTTGAAGTTTTGTTCAGATGAATTCAATCGCTTCTGCATGGCTGAAAACATCTTGAGACAATTGACAGTGCTTGGAACTTCTCAACAAAATGGTGTGGCTGAACGGATGAACAGAACCTTGATGGAAAATGTTCGTTTTATGCTTTCAGATTTTGGGTTGCCTAAGTCTTTTTAGGCTGAAACTGCTACTACAGCTTGTTTTCTAATTAATAGCTTTCCCTCAGTTGCCATTGATAAAAAGACACCAGAAGAGGTATGGTCTGATAAACCTTCTTACTATTCTGATTTGAAAATTTTTTAGTGTCTGACATATGCTCATATGGATAACGAAAAGTTGGAGTTCAGGTCTAAAAAGTGCATCTTTTTTGGGTATAAATCAAGTGTGAATGGGTATAAGCTATGAAGCCCCGAGACTAGAAAGGTGGTTGTTAGTAGGAATGTACTATTTGATGAACTAGCTATGATTCGTGGTTCACCTTTGGGGATTCTGATAAAATTGAGGAACAAAATCATTCAACTCAGGTAGAGTTGAAAATTGATTCAGAGAAACAATCAGAGGTTGCAGAATAGTCTACTATATATCAATTCAGTTCGGGGTTGACAGAAAGTAATATCTTGCCTACTTTGCCAACACCACAAGGATAGACCTTGCAGGTGAATTAGACCTCTACAGAAGTATGGAAAATCAGATTTGGTAGCTTATGCATTGAATGTGGCTGAAGATATTGATTTCACTGAGCAGCCTACTACACATTTAGAGGCAGTCAGTTGCAGTGATTCTAGCAGATTGATGATTTCTATGCAGGAAGAGATGGAGTCATTGAGCAAAAATAACCCTTGAGATTTATTGAAACTACCTAAAGGTAAAAGGGTGATTTGTTGTAAATAAGTGTTCAAAAGAAAGGAAGGCAAATCAGGGATTGAAGATACTAGATACAAGGCTAGATTGGTGGCAAAAGGCTACAGTCAGATTCCGGGTGTTGATTTTATAGATGTGTTCTCACCAGTTTTGAAGCATAGTTCTATTCGGGTTTTACTTGGAATGGACCGATTCTTACTAAACCTCGAAGAACAAATGGATGTCAAGATAGTATTCTTACATGGAGAACTTGAGGAGAGCATCTACATGCAACAACCATATAGGTTCATAGCTTCAGAAAAGGAAGATTATGTGTGCTTGTTGAAGAAATCATTGTGTGGATTAAATCAGTCACCAAAACAGTGGTATAAGAGATTTGATTCATTCATGTCTACTCATGGTTTTGATATATGTAATTATGATAGTTGTATGTACTTCAGAAATGAAAGTGGTAGACCAACTACATATTTGTTATTATATGTTGATGATATGCTCATAGCAGCCAAGGATAAAGCAGATGTCGGAAAAGTAAAACTACAACTCAGCAAGGAGTTTGACATAAATGATTTGGGTGCAGCGAAGAAGATCCTTGGAATGGAGATCTTGAGGGATAGAAAAGCTGGCAGTTTGTATTTAAGTCAGAAGGGGTACATTGAGAAGGTGCTTGAAAGATTCAATATGGTGAAAGCTAAGGCTGTCAGTACTCCCTTGGCTGCCCTCTTCAAACTGTCACCTAACTTGTGTTCACAATCAAATGAAGATATTGATTATATGTCTCGGGTTCCTTACTCCAGTGCAGTTGGTTCGCTCATGTATTATATGGTTTGTACAAGACTTGATTTGGTACATGCTGTTAGTACTGTTAGTAGATACATAGCTAATTCTAGCAAGGAACATTGCAAAGCAGTGCAGTGAATCTTCAAATACTTGAGGGGCTCTTTAAATGCTTGTTTTCATTTTGGTAGAAATTCAGATAGAGTCATCGATTATGTGGATTCAGATTATGCAGGAGATCTTGATAAGAGGAGATCACTTACAGGGTATGTGTTTATCCTTGAAAGCTGTGCTATCAGCTGGAAAACTATTTCGCAAAATATAGTAGCTTTGTCTACAACAAAGCAGAATACATGGTCATTATAAAGGCATGTAAGGAAGCTATGTGGTTGAGATGATTAATTGGTGAAATCAGTGAAGACTTGCAGATATCTACATTATTATGTGATAATTAGAGTGCAATTTTTTTGGCTAAGGATCAAATATTTCACGAGATACTTAAGCACATTGATGTGAGGTACCATTTTGCACGTGATGTGATTGCTCGTTGTGATATTGTAGTGAGCAAAGTTGATACCAAGGATAATCCTGCTGATATAATGACAAATCACTTCTTATTGCTAAGTTTGAGCATTGTTTGAATTTAGTGGGTGTTTGTCATTGATTTAGTCCATTGGGACTTGTTTGAAAGAGGAGAAATGGTGTTTACTTGAAGATGTATTTTAATTCCTTGTGATGAAATTTGGCTCAATGAGGAGATTTGTAGTGGTGTGATCTAAATTCCATGTGATTTGAATTTGGTTGATTGGAAGAAGTCTAAAGAAGTTTGGGTTTTGAAGAGTTCTAAGTCATGAAGATTAAAATTCAACTATGATTAGGAGTTGGACTTGAAAAAGAACTTTTGGTTGATGAAAACACCTTTGGAGACATCAAACCCCGAGAGACGGGCGCCACAACACCAAGAAGAGGCACTGTAGTGCCAAGAGGAAAAATGGGGCAGCAACCCCGGCGCCGCGGCGCTGACAGGGGGCCCCGGCGTAACTTTATCGTGGTTTCCTGTTTTATCCGAATTTTGGGATTTCTTCTCCATCTTGGACTCAAATAAGAAGGTTTATATATATTTCCACATTGTATCTCCATATTGTAACATTCATAATATATTCATTACACATTCAACAACATATTGAGAGATTAAGAACTTAGATTTCAATTGAGATTATTGGAATCTTGATATTGTAAATACAAAACTATTGATTATAGTGTATTATTCTCATCTGCCCGTGGTTTTTTTTCAAATTGAGTTTCCACGTAAATTCTTGTGTTTTTATTTTCTTCTTTATTATTTCATTATTTCCATGATCTTGTGATCCGTTTCATAACAAAGCCTATTTCCTAGCCCCCACTAGCTGATGAGTGCCTCCTCTAACAAAAGAATTCGCTCTATTCACCTTACTCTCAACATCATCAAACTGTTCCCCTTAGCTAAGAAGCAATACAACCATGTCCATTATCTCTCCCCTTCCCTGTTCTATATTACCTAGCTAAGAAGCAATACAACCATGTCCATTATCTCTCCCCTTCCCTGTTCTATATTACCTTGTGCAAGAAATTTTCACTTTCCGCAATCAAAGTGTCCAAGATTTTCACATTAGGGATTTCGCGTGTCACTGTGTAGTACCTTCTCTGGATAGTTTCTCGGTACTCGGAGTTCATCTTTTGACTCAGGTTGTTGAATCAATTCATTATGTCCTAAAGTTTTTTCCTCAAGCCATTGACAACTGAGGTCTTTATCCGATCGGCTAAGCTCCCAAGGCCACTACCCAGGATGGCGCGGTTGGCAACATTGGACCCGTCTAATCCCTCCAACTGGAGATAGGGAGTCCATCCATCACAATGGTACCAACACCTTCAATTTTTCTTTGAGCCCTATCTTCAAAGGTAACTAGATCACCTCCATGACTCTTGTAGTTGATTAGAATGGAACAATTATCAGTCATGTGTTTAGAGTAACTACTGTCAAAATATTAAGAGTTAGGTACAATAGATTTATATGCTATATTGACAACATAGCAACTAAGATCACTCTTTCTTACCCCAGAATTCCCTTATTGTAGCATTAGGAATGTGTTTTAAAGCACCAGTAGGTAAATTAACCCTTTTTGTGACCTGTTGTTTCTTGTGAGATAAACGGTGAAGTAAACATTGTCCATACTTACCACAGAAGCTACATCTGATAGTGTGTTGTGTTTTACTTTTTGATTTTGGAAATGATACTTTACTTGTTTACCTAATGGCTTGATCTGAATCAAGTTTTTAGAGTTAATTTGAACATGTTGGTGTGAGTTAGACACTAATATAACCCTGTTGTTTAAAATTCTGTCTTGTTCCTTAACTCGAACTTCAGAGATCTGACAAGTTGATCTATCAAATCTAATTTCTCTAAGAAACTTTAACTGATTAGATTCATTCTCCTTCCATTTTCCTTCATAATTTAAACCCTCTTTGATGCTCAATNCTTCAGAGATCTGACAAGTTGATCTATCAAATCTAATTTCTCTAAGAAACTTTAACTGATTAGATTCATTCTCCTTCCATTTTCCTTCATAATTTAAACCCTCTTTGATGCTCAATATTCTTCCATAACTAAGGACTTCATTTAGGCGGCCGAATCAAATGGTTAGTTGCTTAACTGTTTCCTTAGTGT
This sequence comes from Fraxinus anomala, assembly GCA_903798345.1. Taxonomy (NCBI): domain Eukaryota; kingdom Viridiplantae; phylum Streptophyta; class Magnoliopsida; order Lamiales; family Oleaceae; genus Fraxinus; species Fraxinus anomala. The sequence continues at coordinate 6,801 of CAIGRN010033965.1, forward strand.
GATTTAGTTTGGCAATGAGCTCTATGACTTGATTTTCCTTCTCTAATAAAAGTTCGATTAGAGCTTCTTTTCAGTAACAATTACAGTAATTTCTTCTTCAATAAATTACATCATAGCATGAAGAGTGATATTTTTTTCTTGTTCAATTCCTAAATTTTCTTTCAAGATGATGCATTCTCTGTCCTTATCTTCATTCCATATGATGTTCATGACTTTCTTAGAATGGGACTTCTTCAATGTGTTAGTACATTTAGAAACTATGTGTCCATATCCCTCATATTCACGGTATTCGATGTGGTTTTGAGTTCTTTTTATAGATGTAGTTGTATTTTACCTTAAATTGTTATTTCTTCTATTTGGTTGAGGTTTTGAATTTCTTCTTTTTTTTATAGTTATTTAAGAAATTTTTGAACTATTTTGTGAGCATGTCCATATATTCATCTGTTTCACTTTTCTCATCCTCAATCTCTTCTTCAACATTTTTGACTTTAAAGGAAACTCTAGATCCATTTACTTTCTTTCTTCTATAAAGATGTAGCTCATATGTCATCAATAAACCCTCAAGTTCTTCTACCTTTATGGTTTCAATATATTTGCTTTCTTCTATGACAGTTGCTTTGGAGTGAAATCCATCAAGTAGATATCGAAGGACCCTTTTCACTATCTTACTTTCAAAGTACTTCTTCTCCAAAGTATATATTGAATTGGTGATGTCAATGAGTTTGGCATAAAAGTCTTTGAACTGTTCATCTTCTCTCATTGTTAATTGTTCGAACTCTAAGGTGAGCATTTGAAGTTTGGATGATTTCACAATGGAGGTTCCTTCATGAGCAACTTGTAAACTATCTCAAGCTTCCTTAGCCACCTTACATGTAGAGATCAAACAAAATTGGTTAGAATCCACAAATGAAAAAAATAGCATTTAAGGCTTTTGAATTCCGACTAGTATTAATAAAATTTGTAGTAACCCACTCTTCAACATTTTTTTTTCTCTCTCTCTCTCTCCCATTTTCAATCACAGTGGGAACTTTATATTTATACATGATAGAATGTCAAGCATTTTCATCAAGGGATTGAACATAAAAATGCATTCTAATTTTTCAATAAGAGTAATTAGTCTTGTCTAGAACAGGAGGTCTAAAGGTTCCATCCATATATAGGTTTTTCCTGGATCACAATTTTTAAAGTGTACCCACACTGATATTAAGTGTAAATTCCAAAATCTAGATAAATTAAAAATGAATTTTAATTTCACTATTGTAACTCTGGGCAACAAGCAGTGAAACTTACTATAATTAGTTTCTAACGATTATGACTACAATGTACAAGTTGATATCGTATTAGAGCAGTTTTAGAAAGTACAAAATTTAATTAACATATTAAAAATGTGAACACCAAATGTAATGTGGTAAACTCCAAAGGAAAATATCAACAGCCTATGCCACGAGTCAAACAATCCACTAATTAATTGATAAAAAATACAGTAGTATCCATTTTTGTAATTTTGCAAAATTAACAAAAGGACTGGAACAACTCCTTTTGCATTTTAGTCTTTGACTTGTTGATGAAATGGAATCAAACTCTTCGGTCTTGACTTTATCATCACTTCCCTATTGTACTCGATCACAACCTCCACTAGGATTAAGAATTAACATTTTTAACTTCACGCCAAGTAGTTTGATCCATAGACAAGATTGAACATTCAACACAAGTTTTTTTATTCTCCAAATACTTGAAGACATTGCCTTTGAAAAAATTAAGTTAAGCTTCACACCATATCTTGCTCGAAGATAGTAGAGCTGATCGTTGCTAGGTTACATACGAGAATTATATTTCAAAACTTAGGATGTGTTTGATGTATATTATTGATAAAATAATGTATTTTAAATATTGATATGATAGAAAATATGTGGTTAAAAAGTAAAAAAAAAAATTATTGATGTGATGAAAAATATTATTTTATTGAAGAATGTGTGATTGAAAATGAGTTTTGAAAGAATGTATATTAAAAGAATATGTGTCAAACATGAACTTAATTACATTCTTGATTAATTACTTTATTTATATGAAAGGCAATTATTAGAGTATGAATTAATTCTTTCCTAAACAAACAATAGTAATTAAACATTGCAAGAGAATTAGTATATAAGATAATATAATAAAAGAGTTTTTAGATTTGCCCATAGACTGAAATTAGGGGAGAGAAATAATTTAATTTAACCTTAAATTCACCTATTCAACTAATCTAAAATATCTAATATGGTAAAAAATCTATTCTACACAAGCTGTAATGTTATAACATGAAATCATATCATGTTATATATAGAAAAATAAAAATAAAAATGTAGCCTAAAGATTCTGGTTGAAATACTTAGCAATTGATCAGTCGTATTGACTACTGGGAGAACTTGTAACATTTTCTCACGATTTTAATGGTTAATTTTACAATTAGAAAATCAACAGAAATATTAAACCAACCAATAAATAAAACTTGTTAAACTATGACATATTCTTCCAACAACTTCTAATAGTTTTGTTACAAAAATTGAAGGTTGGTAGGTTGGGGGATTCCTATTAATGTCATGCAAAGAAACCATATGGCAAAATGCTAAGCTACGACTCTTTAACTGGCATTTCATTCATGCAACTTTGTCAAGCATGAAAATGGGACTATATATTCCAAAGCATGGCTTCTGGATCATTACGCTCGGGGAGAAAAAAGGGCTCCCTCATTTGTTACTGTTCAGTTCTATTCAATCCCGTGTACTAATCATACTTCAACATTTTCAGAAGCTACGACCGTAGAAAAAGGTTTTATGAATAGAAATCTAAGAAGAGCTTGTAATTATAAAATATTAAATAAAAGCACATTTAACTGTCACGTATTATGTATAAATCCAACTATCTTGCATAGTGAACAATTTTTATGTGTCCTGATCTGGCATAGAATCTAAGCCCCTATTTGTCTACTATTATTCCAAAAAATTGTTTGCTACAGTAAAATTCTCCACCACACATTCACCCAATAAAATTTTCTACACACAAACCAATAAAGTTACTTTACTTTTCAACAACACATTCTCCAAAAAATATTATTCATTACTCTATTTTCTCCCAATAATGGGAGACAAACACACCCTAAATCTCCCGTCTCTTGATTATAGAGATATAAAAGGCCATCTTCAATCGTCCAAACACATTTGGTAGCACACCTATCAAAATCATGTTTATATGAATACGCAACAAAATGGTGCCAATTTGAATCGTTCCACATCACATCACAGTAAAATAGAGTAGTCCCCCAAATATTAACATTGAAACTCCAATCAGCTTCAAAGTCATCAGGTATTTTATGAAAACCAAGATCATTATCCCGGGACTCGCAATGGATATTCAAAATCCTTCCGTGTCCCAGACGATTTACAACACTTACACCGACTCTATCCAGCACCATTGATTCAGACAGCCTTAAAACCAGAAAAAGAATAATAGCATACATTTTAGATCCAACAAAGTTCTTTATCATTTTGTTGATTTGTTACTACAAATAGTAATAGCTCCCTTTATACTTTCATGAAGGTTGGGTGGGGATGAGGCGGGATTTATATTGTCATGCAAAGAGAACACAAGACTAGCTACCTCTCTTCTACTGTCTGTACGTTCTTGAACACCATTTTCTTCACCATATAAGTTTCATTTTTCACAGATTTCACCTCCCAGTTCTGTCAAAAAATTAACTGCAGTAACCTTTATTTTAATATGGCAAGTTTGGCTAGGTGAACCAAGCAAGAAGTTGCAGTATTAAGAAAGAAGAGAGGGAAAAAAAACTACAATCTTATTCATAATATTGTCCTAAAATGTAAAAATGAAACGATCTCACTTTTCTCTTCTTTTATTTACTATTAATTCATTTTCTAAATGTAAAAATGAATGTGTAAGTCTTAATAGAGTTAATATAACACAACTAAACCACAAAGAACTAAAGCTATTTGAGACAATAAGTAGATTAATATAACACAACTAAACCACAAAGAACTAAAGCTATTTGAGACAATAAGTAGCCATTCATGGCTATATTTTCTGCAGGTGACACTAGTTGGAGGATAGTAACATTCAATATTTGTTCCATCTGCCACAAAAGATATGATATAGATACATAGCTTTGAAAAATTTGGTGGAGTCTGCAAGAAAGTAATTACCACAGATAAATTTTGTACAAAATTACTACGGTAACGATCATACCAAAGTACAGCTAGGAATAGTGGTCCACTTGCACCTGAATCGACCAAATCAGAAAGAATATAATGCAGATTTGCAGACTGTTCTTTCACCAATTCATAGTTAAAGTCCCATCACAAACTGGAAAAAAATATTTATCTTGAAAACTATATATTTTGATCGAATGAAGAAGAAATGTAGACTAGAACGACATTACATGAGCAAATAGAAGAGTTTGTCTTCTTTAACAATAGCTATGAATTTGATTCACAGCTGAATTCACCTCCATCTAATAAAGTAGTTGACAGAAACTACAAGAAAAGGATGATTGCCACATTATATATAATCTGTGGGTAGCATAAACATATAGCTATTGGCAGCAACAAAAAGGCATAGGCATATCCTTCAATCACTTCCAATCTTTTATAGGAATTCAACCATTGGCAGTGGACTTGTAGTGATATTCATCAATTGTTGAGTAAACTAGACCTTCTGATTCAAGAGACTCAATAGCTTCTCTGTCGAGGGACCCAAAAACCAAGGATGAATATGTTCTGTACACACACACGCACGCACAGAGAGAGAGAGAGAGAGAGAGAGAGAGAGTACATGATTTTGTGTTCAGGAAGATTTAGCTGTTGCACAAGTTCATTGCGATGAACTCCCTTCTCCCGTGCACTGAAATATTGAAAAACTTCGCTAAGGTCTAAGGCTCTTTAGATACTTGAAACAGTACAACTCAGAATATCCCCGAAACAAGAAAATACAAAGATTTTATTATCAATCAAGACAGGCAACCATCATCCCCTATATGCCTCACTAAAATCGCATAATGCTATACTTGCAAGATACCGAAAGTGAAGCAAAACAATAGCAGCAACAAGAACAATACGATGCCGTTACACCATAACCTACGACAAAATTTGAAAATATGATGGAAGAAAACCATTACAATCACTAGAATACTATAAAGCTGATGTATATCAATGGCACTGTCACTGGGTCAAGAATGCATATGAAACATGTATCTATCAATCGCATTTGAGGTACTTAAGAGCAGCCAATCACGTGCATGTTGATTATCCAGCAATATTTTTTCTCCCATATAAACTATAAAAGCAAAAACATCATAATAAAGATCTAATTCCTGGAACTTGTTCCATAATTTTGCTGGGAGGTAAGCTGAGTATATAACTCTTTGCAATAAAATTGGCTTGAAAATATACTGGTGACATTTTGACTTTTACAGAACCACTTGGAAGATTTTTTTTGAGGTTCAGTCAGATGCAAGAATTTTTTTAAATTTCAGGTTTATTGCTGCTGGATGTCATGTACTTATTCTTCAACATAAGAAAGTTAAAATTGGCAAAGTTTCATAGTCAACCAAGATTAGGCATAGCAGCCACGTCTTAATTAAAATATTGACAGGGAAAAGACTAAAAACCGCCGGACCTGATGCATAAACCCCATTTACTGGTTCCACGGCATCAATTGCTCTAAAGCTTACATCAGAAAGATGAGACCCTCCAAAAGTAATTACTTTTCAATGATATCGTGTTACATAGTTACGATCTGTATAACAAAACTGTTCACCTCAGGGGTGTACTTGAGTGCAAACACAAATCATTCACAAGCATGTATGGTGATTCCTGGAAGAGAAAGGAGATAAATAAGTAGCTCATATAACTCACAGGCATGGTGGTTGATGCAAATAGTCCAAAACCGATTTATCTATGGCCTTGAGCCCATCCATGTCGTATTGTACAGAAAACTGAAAAGGCAATGATAGAATCATCAATTACTTCAATTAGGAAAAGAAACGTAATCAAAATTGCGTTAATGAATAGTAGTTTACATGATTTGATGGGGTAGGCTGGAAACCCTTTGTAGGGGTATTAACAGCAGAATTTGGCATGTGAGTAGGAGCTGTGGCAGCATCCTGCAGCTTCTATGGAGATAAGAATTGGGGGAAAACCTCCTTATGAACACATAACAGGCTATTTTATACAAAAACTTGTTAACAGTTATAAGTATACCCGAAGCCTGGTGTTGTGGCAATGGACATATACACATTCAGCAAAGTGGTATGCAATCTCATTATAGTCTGTCACAGGCCTAAAAGGAACAGCCCACCATAATTAAATTTCTATTTAATAAGGAAAGAAATGCAAGGATTCAAGAATAAGACAAATAGATTGCATTAAAAACATGACAACAGAATTATTTATCCTATGTTTGGCTCATGATTATAAACATACCACTTTTTATACACAAATTTCGAGAGACCGAAAAGTACCACCCACTTATCCTATCTATTTATAATTTAAACCATTTATAAAAACTTCCCCACCATGCTCTTAATGAGAGAGTTAGAAAGAACTGCTGATAAATCCTCCGATCCTAATTATTCAGCTGAATGCATTTCACTGTAAGATTGTTTGCTTAGATGTTAACTAATCAAAAGGCGAGAATGTGATAAGATAATACAGGTTCCTAGGAATCATTAGTATAACCATGTGGAGGTAGTATTATACCTCATTTTGTTAGATGCTGACGGCCACTGCTGAAGCCCACGGCGGCCCGAAAACTTGATATATTAAGCCCTTGTTTGATTCTCATTATTTTCAAAATACATTTTTTCCTCTTTTTTTTTTCAACCACACATTTTTCAATAAAATAATATTACACGCAAACCCAAAACTTTTCCTTATTTTTTAACCACGCATTCTCCATCAATCACTATTCAAAAATGCATTCTCTGTCAAATAATGGAGCTCAAACAAGGCCTAAAATTAAACTTTTCTAGAAGACTAAAACAACTATCACAATTTTTTCTTAAATTTCTAAATTTCCACAAAAGCTGGCAGATTCATCATATGGTTGCTTAAATGCAGAATACTAAATGATCCTTACCGGACAGAGTAAACCATCAATTGTTTCTTGCCCTGAAAGCCCTTCAGGTGCCCATGAACCTTTACGTACATGCCATTTCTATCCATGAACGTATTAAAACCAGTTAGGAACAAGTGAATATAACCATCAACAGAAAGTAGTATATCCAAAAAGGAGTATTACAATACTAGCTCCATTTCCTTGGTATCAACAGCTTCATTTACCCTAAAAATGTACATAGAGACACAATTTAGCTCGTAAAGAAGCCACCAAATTAAAGAAAAACATGGAAGCTTAATCAAACACTTCAACTAATGAAAAAATCATATCATTGTCTATCACCAATAAGAGGAGAAAAAAAATGTACAGAAAAAGACATCACCATCTATGGCAGTCAATGCGCCCAGTGCCATCATCAAGCACAAACGAAACGTCAGTAATCCTTTCAGCTTTGTCATAAAGCATCCCCAACAATTTTACCTAATACAACCCAATCCAAATAAGTTGATGATTCATAAAGTGAAAAACTAAATAATCTAAAAAAAATTTAAAAAATCATAAATTTAAGAAGCCCTACATTGTTCACATCAACCCCGTCTATTAGAAAATTCACTTTGTCATCACTCGCTTGAAATGCCTCGCTTATTTGCTTCACAGTCAACGCAAGTAAAGACTGTGCATCACGATTCTACAAAACAAAACCCAGAAAGAAACAAAAAGTTCATAAATATTTATGATTTTCGAGCTGTTTAATTAAGATAAATAGCAATAAACATCAAATCAATCAATTAATTATTTTTAAAGCGATAAAAACCAACTGTATGCTCTCAAACTCAAACCCAGAATCCAGCTAACAACTGTATGAAAAACTATTTTCTTGTTATAAGATAAATTTTGCAGGGACGAAATTCACTCAGAAAGGCAAATGTTTGGGATCGAAAAAAATAAATAAGCAAAAATATCAAAAAAAAAAAAAAAAATCAGCTATTTCCCTGCTATTTCAAAAAATTGGATAGTGCAAAAGATTTGAAAACCCGTAACTGTAAACAATACCGATCTTAGGGTTTCCAGAAATAAGCAAGGAATTACACGAACAGGGATTTCTTGCGTTTTACTAACGATATAAATAAAAGAAATGAAAAGGGTAATTTTGACTTTTCTCGAGCATACCTTTGCGGGAGAGAAGGAAGGATCGGCAGTTTGGGTGGCCTGAGAAGGCATGAAACCGCCACCGGAGAAGGCGGCGTTGCCATCAAATTGGTTGTTCTTATACATCTCCCTTTGTGAGAGGAACACCGTTCGATAAACCCCGGATTGAAGATTGGGGAGGGCTTATGAGTTCCCGCCATTTTATATTATCCGTGTTTTTTTTTTATGAATTAATTGGGATGTCAATTGATATTAACGCTACATAGCATTTCCCATAAAGTGTCCATAATAATGGACACATCGGAGTTTTCGTTGTCCATTATGAATATTCTTATGTATTGTTCTATGTGTCCATAGCACAACTCTTAATGCTTACATTTGGCGCTTGTTTATAAGCAATGCTAGGAATATGTAATTTATGTATATAATGATATACATAATTCTCGCATGGGATGAGACTAATTCCCTGTTTATAATTTATTGATCTCCAGTCAAATCATATTTTATTTATATACATTTTTTTACTCATAAATATTACTCACTTATAAATCATTCATTTAAAATGAATAATTTCCAATTTGGACATATCTTTAGTAACCTAAGTTCTAAGAAAAATATTTGTTCTTGTTCGAGATTTGGGTACGATGATGGTGGCGACAACAGGTTGTGTTACGTTGTATGGATGTGTGGCGACTATGGATTTAATTGTTTTATTATAGAAAATATAAATTTACTATTTTACTCCTCACTTAATTTGTCAAACTTTTAATTTTTGGGTTGACTTACAAATCAATGGACGGATTCTGCCCGTTGTCATCCGGTTGCAATCAAAGTGAAATGTTTGAGATTGTGGGTACAAAAATAAAAGGTTTGAATATAGTATACAACAAATCAAAAGGTTTGGAATCCACAACAATTTTCCCTAATTTAAATGTGCAACTTTTAAAATTTTTTGTGCATAGATAAATCTGAACAATTCTATACTTTTACAAATATGGCTATAATATTTGGGTGATTTATATTGCATAGTACTCAAAAGTTACACTGACGAGAAACTCGAGATATAAAAAAAAGGTAATTTTATTGATGAGGATTAAAATTGATATTTTAATGGATGTTTAGAGAAGGTAAATGAAAAGTCTGAGAAGTTGCACTTTTGTTGTTTCTCAAAATTTGCCATCGGGTGGTAAAAAATCTTTCCTGATAAGCTTTTTATGTTTACCAAATACTTAAAATAATTGTGTTTGTTTGAGACTGAGAAGTTAAAGTTCGGAAAGCAACCCTAACCAATCCTATTTCTATTATTTCATCATCAATAAATAGTGAAAAATGTCGGAATTGAGCTAAAATAGGAGAGAATCTAAGTCATAGGGCTGTAATCGATTTAAGTGCACCCGAGTCTAGGATTGATTGAAAGCTGCATATGACAAGGCGCCTACGCCATTAAGATGAGATCACATGTCTTTTCATTCAACGGTACTTATTTCTCTTCTCTACTATAAAAACTCATGCATTATGTCATTTGAAAGTAATTAGACTCTCAAAGTTATAAGTTTGCTCTCACACTTTACACTCTACACACTACCGGCTTCGAACCCCCTTTTACTTGGTGGTTCATGTCTTTAACACTTTCTACACCTAAATATTCACTTGCAAAAAGACTAACTTAATCATCTGAGTATTAGCGGCCACCTTCTCAACCATCGGAGAAGGTCATGTGCATCTAACGGTTTGTCCTAGTGTGCAAGAAGAGGCTACATGGATGTAAGAGAGTAGGATCTATTGGCCATGTCGCCTCTACAAAAAATGAGGTCAACGGTTTTATTATTCAATGCTTAGCATGTGTTTGGGAGAGATTTTTTTGAATCGAAAAATGATTCTTTAGGAGAATGTGTCGTTAGTCATGAGTCCCTGATCCCATATAGTGTGTTGTTGAAAATGTTTTTGGGGAAAAAGATTTTAGAAAACTCTCGCCCAAACAATCCTTTAATGTTTTAATCATGCAGTTGTTTATAATTTTCTTTTCCTATGTTTGAGTTTGCTATGTGCTCGTAAGACTAAAAGAAAGGATGAAAGGTGGCCAAATCATTTGAGTTGTGGGACATGTTGGAAATTTTAGCTCAAATGGCCAAACGGAAACAAAATTAGGAGATTGAGATTTGTTCGGTCATCCAACAATGACTCGTGCTACTTGAAGAGCTTAGTTATACATTCCTTTTAGTTTCATTATATTTGCTCATTTACATTGATTTATGGTGCACTTAAAGTCATACTTCCTTGGCCTCCATTGTAAGTGCCACACACGCTAGTGGCTGGTACTTTAGACAGGTTTAATGGATGGATGATTTATTTTCCAAGTTTTGCTGGTTTTATCAAGCACTTTACCCGAATCTACATAACACACACTTATTTGGGAAGACCGTTATGCTACTTGGACTCGCTCACATACACGGTGTGGATGTGTCTAAATGCCGGATTCACCAAACCTTTATATAGAAAACCTTATTATTATTCTTCATTTTCATTTGTATTGTAGAATGATGTCTATTATAATCAGAACGAATAAAAAATGCACTAGAATTGAGAAATATTAACAGAACAAATCAAATATCTATAATAGACTTTCCAAATTCATGATCATTGAATAATAATGGAAAGTTTTGTCAAGTATGGTAGAAGCCTGCTTAATGTAGGCTGGATGTAGTCATTTGTTGTTTTGCTAATGCCGGTCCCTTCGACTCTTTGCTTTGAGTGAGATTGTTTTCTTAATATTCTTATATGAAAGTCTTATCGTATTATGTGCTTAACACATGTGATTGGATTATAAGGCGTTTACTCTGTCAACTCGCTCATTTTCAGTATCATAAAATCCGGAATATGCTCTTTATGGCAATGTCTGAATTCGAGAAGGTAAACTATTTCTCATTTGATTTTGTACTCCACAGTTAGGAAAGTTGAAAAAATTATAATATCTAGCCCATGCATCTGATTGTTATATGGTGCTTGCTAACTACTGCATCCACTAGAACTAGATGACAAATTTTATACTTTTCGATAATAATTTCTTTTCTTTTCCTAAGATTCGCTATATGTTTTATGATTGAATAGTCTTGTGATCTGCATGATGTTGGTCTATGGAAGCACAAGAAGAAGAAAAAACGTTCTTGTACAACCAAGTTAATTCAAAGTTTATGCTTTCCGAACAATCAAAATACTTACTGATAGGTTAACAGAGTAAAAACCGCGCGTTTAGCTGAACATGGATTAAACTAAATTCGCATGCTTCATCCAATCTGATTTATTTATGTATTTTTCCTTCGTATGACATCTCTAGCCTTTTGTAACTACTGTCCATTTATTTCAGCTTTCAGAAAAACCAGATTGGGCTAGAAAAGCCAGATAGCATTTTTTGTTTGGTGTTGATGATCATTGGGGACCATTGCTTTTATATGAAGAGTTCCACACCTTGTTTCCATTCTTAGGATATTGAGACTTGTTTGAAGAGGATTTCATGTTCTTATTATGAAATATAGGGATTTATATGCTTTCAACTTTCTTTCTGTTTACCAATTTGTATAATTACAGTGGCAGCTCCGATTATTTTAATCATTACTTTGATTTTTCTATGTAGGCAAACTGTAAACGAAGGCGAAAATTACAATTTAAAGTTTAACCGAGATTAAATTCTCTCCATCAGATGGATCTACTGATAATCTTGATATAGGTAGTCTAGCGCTTTTATTGTTTGCTGGTTCATGGTAATACAAGTGATGCAGGTCCGAGCTTTTGCACATAGGAGTACTCGTTCGACATAGGGTACAATTCAACATGCGGTTCTCAGCGAAGAACGAAGGTAAATGAAAGTCGGAAGAATGTTTCATTTCCCATTAAAAGAAGCATTCTTTACCATAATTCAGTACTTTGTCTATCTCAAGGAAATATCATGCTAACATCTTTCCCCTCTTGGAAGAAACTCCCAACATTTGTTTTCATAATAAGAAAACTACTGCTGCCTCTACGCTTATTCTGTGCTGAATTTATTTTCCTCTCAACCTTTGGTTTATTGCACAAATGCAACTATTTAGACATCAAGATGTTCGTCCCGAGGAACTATCTGCATTTTAGGATGTGTTTGAGCCACATTATTTTGAAAAAATATATTTTGGAATAGTAGATGATGGAGAATGTATGGTTGAAAAAAAAAGAAAAATTATTGATGTGATGAAAAATATTATTTTATTGAATAATGTGTGGTTGAAAATGAGTAGAAGAATAAGAATTTTAATGTGACTCAAATAGGGACTTAGTCTAGTTCCTTAAGTTCTATCTTGTCAGCCTTTACATTCTGAAATGAGCAATAATTAATTATGTTACCCATATCTGTCTGGATATCGCTGTCGTGTATATCTTAGTAAGTTTGAACAATTTTATATCCAAGATGATACTTGAAAAAATAAATTTTAGATTTCTTTTAATGTTGAGGATAACAATAGAATGCTTAAACATAGGTCGAAACCAGTGGCAGACCCAGCATTGAAGTTCAGCTCGGGCGGACGTTGACCATTAACCGTCGATAATCAGCGATCGTAAAAGTAAAGTTGTTTATTAATATTTAATTAAATAATATTAAAAATTATTTAATATACATGTAAACGCACTAAAACGTAAAAATTATATATATAAACGTAATAAGTATTTAATACTTAAAATCACTCCAACAATTCAATACTCGTTAATCGTTAATATCTAATGTGGTCTTTAGACATGGACATAGTTTAATTGAGCCAAACATCTTCACCATTAATTTTTTTTCCCTTATCCCTAAATCCTAATTTCCTAAAACCTTAAATTCCCAAAACACAATTCACATTTCACAATACACAAACACAATTCAAAATTATAAATCTTAAGTCATAACTCATAGTAGACAACAATATAATACAAATTCTCATTTCTCATAATTTACAAATTAATAAAAATTGAAAAAAAAATGGAATAAAACAGAAATACAGTCTATAGAATGATAATGCACCCAAAAATTCATAAATTCTCATTTAGTCATTCCTCATAAGTCATAATTCATTAATAGCAAATAGGAAATAGGCAAATTCAAATAATACCTCAGGCAGGTAGAATCATAGAAGCCGCAGCAGAACGCAGGAGAAGTCGAGAACTAGAAGAGACGAAGCCGGAACCCGAAAGCTCCACTCCACAGTCCATTGCTCCAGCCTCCAGCCCAAAACTCACAGCTCCGGCCTCCACTATCCTCCGAGTCGACTTGGCGGCGTCAAAAACTCACAACAGGCAGCAGCCCAAAATAGTTTCGCCCTCATCGTCCCCAACTCTTCCTACTCCCTCATCTCAACCGGACCCAAAGCAAAAAGAATGGGATATTTGGATTTGGTTAATTGGTTTTGTTGTGGCTATTGGGCCATTGGCTAATAGAATTCAAGCAAAATCCATGGCCATGGATTGGGCTCATTAATTGGGCCTTATTTTTTAAAAAAAAAACCAAAAAAATCCTAGGTTTCCTGCTTCCAGTTCCAGTTCCAGCTCCCGTCCACGGTCCAGTGCCTTCTTCTTCATCTTTCTTCTCGGCGGACAGTCTGAACTGAAGCTTTCGGAAGATCCAGTATGGGCGGCCGCAGGGGCTGATCAGGTACTGGATCCGCCCTTGGTCGAAATGAAGGTGCTAGTGACATGACATGTTTTGAAGTGTTGAAGATATTCAAATTGCTAATCACATACAGATGGAATGGAAGGATAAACACTGTGTTACGAAAAACTTTCTGTACAACCATTATTGTCAACAACCATTATTGTCACCAAAAATATTTTCCTTTTTCATTTCTAAAATTACAGAAGTGTACTGAAACATTATCCTCGATTTTCAAGCCTACTTGGTGGTTACTTTCTATATTATTGTGCCAAACGAATTGTTCTTTTCTTGTTTTTATCTTGTAACATGTTTACTATTGTGAACTATGTTAACGTAATAAATATATTAGGTTAAGGGAAGTTTTGTCTTTTATATTTCCTTTGTTTTGTAGTATTAACTCATTTGTATGTTTACAAATTGCTTTAATT
>CAIGRN010033975.1:0-12934 GCA_903798345.1 Fraxinus anomala
CTGCAATTATTTTGTGTCTTTGGGACATGTTAATACCAACACTACGTTATCATGGGAGTTCATCGATTATAAATTATGCGAATATCGGTTCCAATCTCAGGATGCTTTACTCTTAACTCCTACAAAGTTTCAAGATAGAGCTTAACCTGAGTCTTGGTCAAGAATAGCGATGATTTACATTTCACACGGCGCACGATTCCATGGACGCCAACCTCGGGATGCTTTACTCCTAACCCCACAAGGTTCCGAGACGGAGCTTCACCTGCGTCCCGGTTCAGAACGGCGCTGATCTACGTTTCACACGGCGCACGATTCCATGGATAGTTTCCTTCGACATCGTGATGGAGGACATAGATTACGATCATGCCATATTTCTAGCAACTCTAAATACTTTAACATATTCTATCATTTTTTTCCTACACATGCTACAACTGCATATTTTCTCTATAAAATTGGCCAAGAGAAATATCTTCTTTTCCGGGGCTTTTAGTTCTAGTGCAAAAAGGAATTGAACTAAACAATGTTTTAGTTGTACCTTTGTATCTTGGGGAGACATGGAAAATTGTTGTGCCGGTGATTGAGACTTCTAACACCGCAGAGAACTTAAATCTCCTTAAAGAAAAGAAAATACTTGCTCCTCAACTTAATTGATTATGAATTTGTTTATACATTTAGTTCTAAATTTTTATTTACAATTACAATTTCTCTAACAGATTGGCAATCATGAAGGATTACGGGAACTAAAAAATTGAAAAGTTGGGGATGACACTATCGAGAAATGATCGAAGGAAGTCGATAAAAATGCTAAAAGGGGTTAACGGTTAGCTATCGTAGTTTTAACTACATTTTTAGATTTTATTGTATTATTATGTGCTGATCGAAAGTTGGAACCCCATCCCTTCCTATGTTGAAGACTAAGGTTGGGTGTTACCTATTCTCCTAATTTTTATTTTTCTCCTTGGTTAAGAAGAAATTAGTAGAGTTTTACATCAATCTCATCGTCTAGGCACGTGTGTGTTTAAGACAAGAATAGCCATAAAAGAAATACTAGGTTATTAGAAGACATTATATATGTGTGGAAAAAGCTTAACATTGGTAGGGTTAGATAACATTTTCAATGGCAATTATCGAACATGAAACCTACATGATCCAACAATGGATTTCAACATAAATTGAAAACCCAATCATGTTATTGCTTTAGGTAACATATCGTGTGCCATTGTGAAGTCTATAATTAAATGCAAACGAAGCCATTATTCATCAAAAGATTGTCCTAAAAGCAAAGGGTTAAATAGACTTATTCTTTCTTTCCTTTTTATTTTATCTTGATTGTTTTTCTTCCATTTTTTCGAACGTTACTCTTTATGTTTTTCAATTCAAGACGAACTCAATAAATATCGTCTTTTGATGATTGAGAAAAAAATTTGAACACACATTCAATTTTTTTTTTTTTTAAACGCGAAGGGGACGGAAGTGAGAAATCAAATATTCTACATCGACGATTGGTTATCACAACATTTTATCTAAAATTGAGACCGACTACCAAAATCAAGTTGATAATTATTACATACTTATTTAACAATTATTGTGGAAGTGTGTTATGGTCCCACTAAAGAAAACACGACTCCTAGGATTACTTGGCCTACTATCTTAATTAAGTTTGGATGTTTTTCAACAATTGGACACTTTGTCTTCAAAAGATTCTAAAAAAAAAAAACCTATGTAAATAAAGAAAAGAATGATTTAGCACATCATGTTTAGCCATAATGTTCTATCTTTTCTTCTACCATTCTCTGAAGTGTTATTTTCTTTGGTGACTGACCTTTTGTTGGCGAAGTCTTTTATTGGGTGCAAACAAAAATTCCCATTGGACAAGCAAAAATTGGTTCATAATAAAGATTTTGACCCAAAAGATAGAATTGTAGTCCTTGTCCCGACGACGCATCATTCAATTTTCAGTCCTATCAACTTTTGATTGTAGAATAGTAACGTATAATGGTGATGGGTGACGGAGAATTAGGGTTCGATTTCGAAGAGAGAGCATTAGAAATGATTACCACAGTCTAGGAAGACAGCAGATGCACAATTACATAATCACGTTGTTAATTTGTACATCTTTTGCACTCGTGTCTTCCTTTTTCATTTTTGGTAGCGCTATCTTAATCTTTTACTTTTATATGTTTATGTTCCTACTGATAAAAACTATCCAACATGACAATTGATTTTACTTAAATAGGCGAGTTTATCCTCTATGTTAACTAAAAGGAAAAAAAATAATAATAATAAAACAAGGGATCAAATCCAGATGGAACAACTTTAAACATGACTCGTGGGTTACCCTAATAGCAATACTATCAATTTCATCTCCAAAAATATAGACAATAATTTCCTCATATAAGAAACCCACTGCCATGCAACAAGGTAACAAGACAGGCCCACTATGATTGAACATGTTGGAAAGAGTTCAAGGAAAATATGGTCACGTGATCAAACAAATATATTTTTCGTGAAAAAAATATCAATCAAACAGTACAAAAGTAGAAAATTACGTAAAAAAAACACGTTTTTCATGAAAAATATTGATAATCAAATGCTTAAAGTAAATAAGTAGATATAAGTTCTCGTGGATTCATCATTTTATTCATTATTATACTACTTGATTATGATCCTTTTCCTAGCAATATAAAAATCGACAACATTTACCTATCTTGCGATCTCTTACTTACTTTAACTATTCTACTTCTCCATTATTGTTCGCAATAAAGTGTAATGGGTCATAAAGCCGATAGAACTATCTCAAGATCGTGGAGAAATTTCTAAAGCCATACAAATATATTTGAAACATAATTAGCTGTCACATATTGTGCTTCTGTCGTGGAATCAGCGACACAAGTTTGTTTGATGTTCATCCAATAAGAGTTCCTTGTACCAAAATTTTTTGACTACTAAACTAGAAATGAATTTTATTTAATCTTCGTTGAATTGAAAATTCAAACATTAAGTGTATACTATTCGAATTAGACAAGTGTAAAATACCCGGCCCTCCTAAAATATCCATTATTGTAGATTATAATGAGATAAATAATAATTTTTTGAAAAATGTGTAGTTAAAAATATTTTTTCTAGATTTACGTATAATATTATTTTATTGGAGAATGTGTTGTTGATAAGAAAATAGAGAAAAATGAATTTTAATTTAATGGGAGTAAAACAGAGGTTAATCACATCATGACATGCAGGAACGGATCTAGGACCAGATTACAGACCGGACTTATACCTAAAAAAATAAATTTACACATGATTTAATCAAGTCGAGCTCGAGCTTTTTTTTCCGGCTCGGGCTCGACTGGCTCGTTGACATAGCCAGATCCATGTGGTGTTATGTGATAAAAAATAAAATTAATTGAGTCATTTAACGTTACATTAGTGCCACCTAAAATTGTATTTAACACTTGTGATGTTAACTAACATTATTCTTATTGAATATATGTATTTAACACTAGTTGTGCTATAACACTAATGTAGGTAGTGCAATATGATATGCTCAAATGTGGAATTGATTTACTCATTTAATTGTACTTCTCATTTAATATCACATTAGTGTTACTTAAGCGGGTGTTTAACACAAATAATGTTAAATAACATTACTCATATAGAATATTTCTATTTAATACAACTGGTGCTATAACATCAGTTTAGATGGTGCTATGTGATATATTCAATGAAATGAAAAATTAATTGACTCATTTAATTATACTTCTTATTTAGCCCTTGTTTGATCTCTATTATTTTTAAAATACATTTTTCTTTATCTTTTTTTAAACCACACATTTTTGAAGAAAATAATATTACACGCAAACACAAATTTTTCTTTATTTTTTAACCACACATTCTCCATCAATTTAATATTCTAAAATACATTTTTAAGAAAAATGGTGCTCAAACATGCACTTAATGTCACATTAGTGTCAACTAAACTCATTTAATACCAAATGTGTTAAATAACACTACTCTTATTGAATAATATTATTTAACACTACTGTTGCTATATTATCAGTTTAGGTGATGCTCTTTGATATATGTTCAATGAAATATGAAATTGATTGATCATTTTAATTGTACTTCTCATTTATTATCGCATTAGTGCCACATCGACGGATGTTAAATATCATTACTCTTAATAATATTATTATTTAGCACCACTTATATTATAACACCAATTTAGATGGTCAATGTAATAGGCTCAATGAAATGTAGAATTAATTGATTTATTCAATTTTATTTCTTATTTAATGTGATATTAGCGCTATCTAAACTGGTGTTTAACACAATAGTGTTAAATAACATTACTCTTATTGAATAATCATATTTAGCACATTTGCTGCTATAACACCAGTTTAGATATTGCTATCTGATAGGCTTAATTAAAGTTGAATAATTGACTCATTTAATTGTATTCCTTATTTAATTTCACATTAGTGCCACCTGAATTGGTGTTTAACACAAGTGGTATTAAATAATATTAATTTTCTTGAATAATGCTATTTAGTACCACTGTTTCTATAATATCAGTAACCAGTTTAGATGGTATTATGTAATAGAGTCAATGAGAAGTGGAATTAATTAACTCATTTAATTGTACTTCTCATTTGATAACACATTATTGTTAATTGGACTGGTGTTTAACACTACTCAAAAATGCTATTTAACACAACTGATGCTATAATACCAATTTAGACGGTGTTATGTGATAGATTCAATGAAATGTGGAATTAATTAACTCATTTAATTGTACTTCTAATTTAATGTTACGTTAGTACCATCTAAACTATTGGTTAATATCAGTAATATTAAAAAGTATTACTTTTATTGAATAATTCTATTTAGTAGTACTATTGTTGCTATAATACTAGTTTAAGTAGTGTTATGTGGTAGACTAAATGAATAGTGGAATTAATTGGCCCATTTAGCACAATTGTAATACTAGTAATTTTAAGAATTAAATTTGTTGTACACTCAAAGTGTACATTGATCTTGACATGAGTAGATGTGTCAAAATTTGTGTCATTTACTGTTTAAATTATTGTTAAAATCAATATATAAAAAATATCATCTTACAATAATGTCAAACTTAATGTCAAACTTGTTGTACATACATTAAGATTGTAATTTTGAATAGTATTACTCTTAATTATTACCATACAAATTCTTTCCCTCTCTTTTCTCTTTAAATACTACATAGGCCTCGAGAAAAAGACTCAAGAGGGGTGTGTGTGTGTGTCTCTCTCTCTCTCTCTCTCTCTCTCTCTCTCTCCGGTTAATGCAGTTTGGTTTCTTCCTCATAAATTCAAATCGTAATGGCGTGGAAACAGAGTTTGGTGATGTATTTTGTGCTTTTAGTTGGTGGTTTCTTGGGAGTAAGGTGGGTGATTACGAGTGTGAATTGCTGGTATTATGAAAGGAAGCTGGGGAAGAAGAGGGCTAATTTGCCTCCAGGTGATCTTGGTTGGCCTTTCATTGGTAACATGTGGTCTTTCCTCAGAGCTTTCAAATCCAGTAATCCTGATTCTTTCATCTCCACCTTTATTACCAGGTGATCCCTCTCTCTCTCTCTCTCTCTCTCTCTCTCTCTCTCTTGCAAGATAGAGATCAGCCAGCATGTTTTGCCATACAAAGTCGGCATTTTTGGACAAACACATCTCTATGCTGCCAGGAAAAAAGTTAGTTTTGGTGAAGTTCATTTACCCGACGTCATATATTAAATTTTTACTCTAGAACATCTATCAATGATGAACCAAAATTTATTTTAAAGTTAGCTTAATTTGTTATTGTTATTTATTTAGTTTTAGAATTAAATATTACTAAGATCTAGTAATGTGACATATCTACCGAGTATTGTAGCAAGATTATAGACATATAATTTCTCACTATTATATATTTT
The DNA here is from genome assembly GCA_903798345.1 of Fraxinus anomala. NCBI lineage: Eukaryota > Viridiplantae > Streptophyta > Magnoliopsida > Lamiales > Oleaceae > Fraxinus > Fraxinus anomala. Next base: position 5,942 of record CAIGRN010033975.1, read on the forward strand.
AAAAATTTTGTATTCAATTTTACGCCTCCTACAAGTAAAAGTATTGGAGTTCATAGAATATTAGTAGTTTTTTACTTTACAAAAATACCTTTCTAATTTAACTTTAGGCCAATATGATCTAATACTAAAATATTATTTAATTTTAGACCCCCAACAAGTGGAAAGGATTAAATAATATATTCAACTGAAAATTGTGTTATCCCCCCCCCCCCCCCCCCCAGGAAAGGATTAAATAATATATTCAACTGAAAATTGTGTTTTCCCCCCCCCCCCCCCCCTACCCACTCTCTTTATTTTATGGTACTATACACAATAAAATATTACTCTTTTTAATCCTTGTGTACTACAGTGAGTACTTATGGTTAATTTGATGTCAATTTTTTGAGAATAATTTTGTGAGAAGTTGGAGTTTCTGTGAATAAAAGTAGAAACGAATTATGAATTTACGTACTAAATTATTTTATTGAAAAAATATATAATTGAAAATAAATTTTAAAGAATTTATACCAAGTTAGAGAAAGAACTGCAGTTGTCTACAAGTATTTTAATTTGTGAAACATTTGCAGACTATTTTTTGTCATTTTCCTTGGTCTCATGTTCCCAGCATATTGTCAGATATATTAATTGTTAACATTTTATAACATGCAAATAATACAATTAATACTAAAGGAGGTTCATAGGTAAATCAAGCATTATCATTAAGGTTTACTCTCTTGAGAAATATATAATATGTTTCTTTTAATGTGTCAAATGTCAGCACATATAGTTTATCTTGAATCAATATTGATTTCTAAAGATTTTTCATTTGTCCCTTGCTAGGCATTATTTTTATATAGTTTTGTATGTCTATGATCTACAACAAATTATAGAATATTAATCGTATATATGTTAAATTTGTACTTATGCAAAATTAATTTGATTTGTCACTTGGTGACTTAATTATTCACATTTAAAAATCCAAGGTCAGTTTTGGGTACATCCGTTTTGGCACGACGACGATTTATAGTGAGCGAGTCTATCTGACGATTTGTCGCTAGATGATATTTAGATTCTTATTCCATATTACATCCACCCATCTTAAAATTGTCGGTGCTTCCTCTATATTTCTGTGGCCATATTAAGCTGACCCTAAAGAAGAAAAGAAAGATATATATGAATTGCAAAAAGCATTAGGCAGCTGCCTAGCAAGAATGGTGCATTTGGTACGTAATATTTGACAATATAAATAAAGAGATTATCGAATAAGTTTAATTTCTAGGTTGGCTTAATTCGTTATCATATCAAACATGTCAGAATTGGAATAGTAAATTATAGTGACGAAGAGTGATTGGACAATTTGTTAAGGACGAAGAGGTAGACATAGAACGATTGAACAATTTTGTCATGTCCAACTTTTTGACAACATTACTTGTAATATGCAGGAGAAAAAGCATACACATCATATTTTGTGTAGGTGGCTACAATAACACATCATATTGCTGTGATCTTTTTAAGCTACTTGAGACTATTAGATGGACCCAAAGAGTTTCATCCTTTTTGGTCCACGGATTTTGGTACTTGTACATAAAAAATGGACATAGTAGATTACATAATATGATGTGAAGAAAAAAGATTGGATAAAAAAATTGATTGTGTTTTAGAGACAAATGATAGAGTGTCATGTGTCATTATGTAAATTTTGATGTACATGTAGCAAGATTCGTGGTCCACTTAGTAAATTCCTGTTCAGTTTAGCTAAAAATTAAATTTTTAATAAATTTTGATAAAAATTGATGAAATGTATGGTTGTAAAATTGATAAAAATTGTAGATTCTGTAAAATATGTAATTAAAATTAATTATCGACTTTAATTTAAATTTTTATTAAACTTTTTAATCAAATAAAAGGGCAAACTATAATGATTGAATCATAACAAATCTTCAGGGTGTCCATGCGACTTCAAAAGTGTCTACATTATTTAAAAGTTGTCATGCCATGCAAAAGTTAACTAAAAAATGTTTGGTTAAGATTAAAAGTAAATTAAATTTGCTCTTAAATAAATATATATTTTAAATATATTGGAATAAAATACTTTTTACCCCTAACAAAAAAAAAAAAAAAAAAAAAAAAAACTTATTTGCTTCTGTTTGCCACTTTCTATGGAAGATTTTTCTTTACAAATCAGGCCATTATCAATTTAAAATGCAGATTTGGGCACACTGGACTTTACAAGGTGTTGATGTTTGGCAGTCCTAGCATCATTGTTACAACACCAGAAGCATGCAGGAAAGTTTTAACAGACGATGAATCCTTTAAACCGGGGTGGCCTTCATCAACTGTAGAACTTATTGGAAAAAAATCATTTATTGGCATTTCATATGAAGAACATAAGAGGCTTCGAAGATTAACTGCGGCTGCAGTAAACGGACCAGAAGTATTATCTCTGTACGTGAAATATATTGAAGAGATCGTAGTAAAAGGTTTGGATAAATGGGCAGGCTTGGGAGAGATTGAGTTTTTGACTAAACTCAGGAAGCTTACGTTCAGAATAATTATGTATATTTTTCTGAGTTCAGAGAGTGAGCAAGTAATGGAGGCATTGGAGAGAGAGTACACCATACTGAATTATGGAGTTAGAGCAATGGCAATCAATGTTCCTGGATTTGCTTACCACAAGGCACTCAAGGTAAGGTTTGAGTTTTGGTTCGTTTTCTTAGACGACGCGGTCCAATATAGTAGCAGAGAAATAACTATCCTCGATTCAAGTTTTCCACAACCCATTTATGAAAAGCATACAAATGTTGGTTGATGAAATAATAAATCAAAGGAAAACTCCTAACGGCTTAAGCATTTAAACAAATTGGTTCTAATATATGAATCCTATATTTTATTTTGTCTCTAATTGAATGCTTAAATCGAGTAATACCATTTCAGGCACGTAAGAAGCTGGTTGCTATTTTCCAGTCCATAGTGGATGAGCGAAGGGAGAGGAGAAGGAAGAATCCGTCGAAACATAAGAAAGACATGATGGATAATCTCATGGATGTGGACGATGAGAATGGAAGAAGATTGAATGATGAAGAGATCATTGATGTTCTTGTAATGTATCTGAATGCAGGTCACGAATCTTCAGGGCACATCATTATGTGGGCTACCCTTTTTCTGCAGAAGCATCCTGAAATTTTTGATAAAGCTAAGGTACCTAAATCCAGCTTATTACTTTTGAGGTGATCTTGTTCTCTATATTATAGGGTCACAATACTTAGGGCGATGTTTCATGCGTTGTAGTATTGGATGGAACTAGACCTAGACACTTTAATTAATAATATTTTTACAATCATGCTACAACGATAATCCTTGATAAAATGTCACGTAGCATTAAAAAGTCAAATTTTCCATCGAATCATCTACTGTCACCTCGAATTATGTCGTTGTATCTATTACATTTTCCTGGCAAAGTAGCAAAATCCATATTTTTTAACTTGTTTTTATTTTTGCTTATACTTTTCAGAACTATACAATCTATCTTAGAAAACAAGCCATTCTGTTGACTCAGAGTCATCTTCCAGGATCATGGTCAAGATCTTAGGAAATTGTCTTAAATTATATTGGTTCAATCACAGTTCGAATTATTTTTTTCTAACCTAGTTTTTCAAAATATTGTCATGCATGGATAACGATTCAGGCAGAACAAGAAGCAATAGTGAAAAATAAGCCACCTGGTCAAAAGGGTCTAACACTAAAGGAAGTAAGACAAATGGAGTATCTTTCTAAGGTAGTAAGCTTTTTTATCCTTCAAAATTCTTCAGCTCCACCAGATTAATTCATATTCGCATGTACTGAAATTCTGTTCTTTTCAACTTAAGGTAATTGATGAAACACTTCGTGTGGTTACATTCTCTTTCGTGGTCTTCAGAGAGGCAATGAAAGATGTCGATGTTAGCGGTCAGTAAGAATAAGCGTTTTCTTCAACTTTATGAAGTTGATACAAAAAGATTTGCCATTTCATGTGCCTGATTACTGTTTTAGAAATGTAGTCACAATTATGTATGACGACAAAAGTTGGCTTGTCTTAATTTCAGGTTACACCATTCCTCGTGGATGGAAAGTTTTGGTCTGGTTCAGGAGTGTTCACCACGACGCGGAAACATATCTTGAGCCAATGAAGTTTGATCCTTCCAGATGGGATGTAAGTTTTTTTTTTTCCCCCAATCTACGAGTACATCTGTAATGAATCAAGCGGAGTGAAAAAAAAAAAAAAAAAGATTCATATAATCAACCCCAAATTGATTGAAACCCGTCTTTGTTTGTTTTTGTTGCTGTATGCTGATTCTGATAAATCATCTACAGGGATTTACACCCAAAGCAGGAAGTTTCCTTCCTTTTGGAGGTGGAAGCAGACTGTGCCCTGGAAATGATCTAGCCAAGCTTGAAATTTCAATTTTCCTTCACTATTTCCTTCTTGATTACAAGTGCGTTATACCGCTTCACTCTCCCTCTTGTCTAAATTCTTGGTATCTTACCAGCAATTTGCAAGTTACAAAATAAGAAAAGTACAATTGATTATGCAAATTAATGAAATATAATCTCCTACGTATTTTTTGAGCAACCATTAATCGCCATTGTTAATTATATATTTCAGGCTTGAGCGTTGCAATACTGCTTGTCCGGTAATGTACTTGCCACATTGTAGGCCTAAAGACAACTGCTTGGGAATAATACGAAAAACCTCTCGTATAGACGACAAGAATTTACCAGAGTTCCAGGAGGCAATGGATGCTCAAGAAGCACTATCCCGGGCAGGCGACTAGGGTTTTGATCGTCGTCATATTTCTGGAACTATTTAGAATAAACTAAGAAGGAAAAATAAATATAAATTTTATCAAGTTTCTGCACTCAAATAATACTCTTTGGTGATCCTAGGATCTGTTCGCTGTACAGAGAAGGAAAAATGTATCTATGCTGCTGAAATCAGTGAACTATGGATTTGTTGTCATTTATTATGCACAATTATGCTGCATAACTAGTTACATTTGCATGATTTGAAAATATTGCTAGCTTTCTTGATGTCTTTTTGTGTGGGAAATAGAAATGGACTTAGGAGGAGGAAAAAAACTCGATAAGGAGGAACTGATTCTCTATTCAATTGTCGAATTGTCTTCAACACAAGATTACATAGGTATTTATAGTACTTCCTATGACATAAGTTCATCCCGTCAATTTAATTCTACTACATGCACCACACTTCACTAGGTACATATTAAATTACTGATACATGCATCTCGAACTTCTAAATTCATGAAACTAAATTAAACAGGTGAAATGCAAGTTTAAATGCATGTCTATTCTTTGAACATTTTGTGCATCTCAGTGTGCACAAGGACTGAACTGATGAAGTGAGATAAGGTGGTTGATCACTGTATTAGAATCGATACAGTCTTGAATTCGAGTTCCACCTCCTCCTATTTATGATTATGCTGTCTATTGTAATGGAAAACTGAATCTGATCTATAAGTTGAGGATATGTCAGAGATAAATATAAATAAACAACTTTAACTCCACTCTAAAATATAAATACTTCGAATTCAAGTTTCGCCGTCATCCATTTAGCAAAATCTCATGTAGTAACATCGATAATTATTTTATTACGCGGTAAAAGCTTAAATGATGCAAATAGAAAGTACGAGTTTAATTAACTGTTTTGCTGTTTATTTTTTATTTCTCTTTAATTAAGCTCCTATTTGACTTTCTTTTCTTAAAACTCACACTACAAGAAATTGATGTTCTCTTCGTATTTCAGTTTTTAGTTTTGAGTTTTGAACTCATTTTGAGTTTTGTATTTTGAGTATTCATTTTGAAATTGCTGAAAATGTGTTCTTTTTGTCAATTTGAATTTTTTTTTCAAAAATAAAAAAAATGAAGTTTTGACTTGATTTTAACTGAAAACAGTCAAAACGACGTTTTTGGTGTTTTCCGTTTTCTTTGTAAATTTTAAACTCGTTTCTAAAAATAGGTAAATAAATATATTTTCGGTGTTTTCGAAAATTGAAAATTGAAAATGACCAGAAAACAGCAAAAAGAACATGCCGTAAGGTTTTCTCGAGCAACCAAAAATTAGCCACTATTCATCTGTCATCATCACCAGATCACGAGCCACATGATGACCATTAGATTAAAGTTCTTCTTCATATTGCGCCTACATGTTTTATATCCTGATGATAGATACTCTATTATTGCCTATGCTATTATTTTGGACTTCACTAGTCTTCTATATTTTGGAACTTGACTAGATATGCTATTGTTTTGGATTACATTGTTGAATTACATTTTGTATCATAGGGTTAATTTAGTCTTTGTACATTCCTTCTTCATTCCGTTAGAGATGCTGATGTGTACATATATAAACACATTGGTAGTGTGAAGTTAGTTTTTCAATTATAGAAACAAAATTTTCCCGCCTCTTCCTTCCTTCTTCAATTTTCTCTCTCTACATTTTAACATGGTATCAGAGCAGTGAAGCTTCCATACGCTAATGGCAAAGGATTCTGATATTCAAACAGAGATCGAAGATGAGCTTCAGCAACTTAATTCACCAGTTGACTGAATGACTGCAGAAACAGCTGCTGAAAATGTAATTTCGATGATGAATAGACTGATCACTGATCCGAATAGTCCATACTATTTGCATTACGGTGATAACACTGGAATGCAACTCATTTCAGTCATACTTGCTGAAGATAATTACGCGACATGGAGTCGTGCAGTCATCATGGCGCTTAGTGTGAAGAACAAGGAGGGGTTTATTGATGGATCTATTGTAGAACCGCCTCAGGAGGATCTTCTTCACAGTGCTTGGAGGAGATGTAACCATGTGGTTTCATCATGGATTATTAATTCAATTCCAAATGAATTATACCCAAGCGTGATGCACAAAGACTCAACAAGACAGATCTGGATCGAGCTGAAAGATCGATACAGCCAAGGTAATAGAACTAGAATCTATGAAATTAAGAA
>CAIGRN010033976.1:0-15230 GCA_903798345.1 Fraxinus anomala
TGCAAAATAAAATGTGCATTATTCTTAACAGGGAATTTTGCAAAAATATGGGCAAGTGCTTGATACTTACAATGGCTCTCATTCCTCCAGAGGAAACAAAATCGGCAGTTGCTAGGCCCGACTGTTGAACTGCACCCTCCAAATTAGACGGCAAGCAACTGAAACATAAATTAATGAAACATTTTACTTCATTCCATTTGGTTGCAGCTAGGGATATTAGGGCAAAGTGAATCAGTTTAAAAGAGGCTTATGACTAAATTATAACTTACATTATAGAAAGTGTTAATCTCTGGAATTGAAAAACTAGTTAAATTTAAGTAGAAGCCAGATCAGAAGCCTGTTGAGTGTCGAATCTCCGTTTGGCAAAATTTATGAACATTTATAAATGCTCAAACTTCATTTTCAACCACACATTTCAATAAACCCGCAAATAGTATCCACTTATCAATCACTTATTTCTATCTATTTATAAATTCTTCCCAAACGGAAAACAGTGATGAAATTAGATAATGGTCTTAACATTTGGCAATTGCTCAATCAGGACCTTATAAATCATGTCAATAGAAAACCGAATTACTATTGGCCAATATGGTTCGGGCAAGGCATAGGACTTACACGAGTACTTGTAAGGAGTTGGAAGGTATCAAGAGAAAGAAATATCTGTTTATAGTATAAATTATTATCACTAAGATGACATTGTTTAAAAAAGAATTCCAAAATAACTTCAGGTAAAGTTTAGATCAGCCAATTTCTGATAGTAACTTATATTTCCCCAAATAAAATTGTGTTCTGTTAGCACTCAGTTTGTTGATCCAGAATTCAAAATCTCAATTCAGTAGGAAGTTCATAAAACTTTCCATATACATCTACATTTCGCATCCTCTCCTCAAAACTTCAGAAATACAGTAGAGGTGGCTATTCAAATTGCAATATTATACAAGATTGACTTAACTTTGAAATTAACATAAACACAAGCTGTAAACGAAAATGCAAACTTCCACTATACTTCTTTGAAATCGCAAGTTATGTATGCGCATTTTAGTCACACGCAGCTAACCAAAACAATCTTGAACAATTCAACTTCCACGAATCCATTAAAGGATGAACAGTACTATCATCTAATTATACTTTCAAGTAAATGATTTTGGTTAATTGAGTGAATGATTTAATTGAAAAACAAACCTGTCATCTTCTTCTCTTTCTTCATCTTCTTGAATTGGCTCTGGGTCTAAAGAAGACAACTCTGTGAACTCTTCCGGATTTTCTTGGCCTTGGAATTTCTCAAACTTGGCATGTGTTCTCGAGCTCGAAATGGCTTTGTGATGGGAAATTCCATTGTACCCACAAGTGTTCGAGGGATAAACGGATGAAGAAAAATTGCGTGTGGAGGATCGTTTGGGAATTGAAGGCACGTAACAGGAGAGGTTTGTATACGTAGAGGCCATGAAATTCTGGGCTTCCACTACCATAGATTTTCAATGCGAGGTGATAAGCTGAATTATGAATGGGGTGAATTATCCTCTAGGCTCCCAACTTTCTATTTGTGAACTCTTGTCCCCAACTTTTTAACATTGTGCGCGTACGCTATTGCTATTAGCTCGACGAAAATGTCTATTTGGACGTTAAATGGCAAACCTATACACGTGATGTCCGACTGAAAAGGTAAAATTGTCGAAAAATTTCCTTGTAATTTGGCCCCACAAGACTAGATTCTTAGCTTCACCCTTGATTTGATTTTGACCCATATAAATTCAAATCGTTCAAAATTTACGATTTCACATTTTTATCTACCGTAATTTTCTTAAATATATGCTTCTTTATAGTTAATGGGGACACATTAATGAAGGTAAAGAAATCCATGCATTCAACTAAAAACGTACTGTATTGGTTGACAATGAAATCTCTAAAAGCTAATTATTTCTTCTGGATTACCTGACGAGTGTAACTTTTATTAGTTGTGCAATATTATTATAACACTATATATAAACAAACTATACACTTTAAAGCACTCGAGCGGTACCACTTGTGTTGTCATGCCACCAAAAATGGACATACTTAAATCTTGCAATTATGGCTCTAGGCAGCACTATTTCTAAAAAATTCAATAAAAATCTCTTAAAATATATATCAATTTTAAAGCAAGGATCTTTACTAATTGAAGTCGATCCAAGATTGATACTGTCAAAAAATTGCTTCCTCGGCAAGGACATTTACTTGTTGAAGTCCACTGAAGAGGATTGATGCGATCAAAAATTTCTTCTTCGGGTCGTACCCCTCTCTCCCCACTCTCAAACTTGCATGAAAAAGGCGTGACATATTTTCTCATACTTTAAGTGATAAATAATATATTGTGTTCGGGTCGAGAATATAAAACCATACTTATATTTGATTGAAAGCATAATTTTCAGAATCTCTCGAATATTATTATTTTTATATAATACAAGGAGGAATTTATATTTTAATATCATGTAAATAAAAATGAGGAATTGATGTGCAGATACAAAGGAATGCACAAATACTACATTTGAAGAACCAAGTAACTCATTGAGCGACTTCCGTGAATAAGCCCAGCAGTAGCTGCCATTCAGATTTTGGCTTGCGCACTGTTATAACTTATGGGACCAATTTGCATAATCTGAAAAATTCAGGGACACTTTTTCAAAAATGGGGACAGGTTTACAGAATAATGAGAATTCAGGGGCTGATTCACAAATTTTTGATAAGGGCTTGACAAGAAGCTCACATTAAAGCCTTGTTTGAGTCCCATTATTTGACAAATAATGCATTTTTGAACAGTGATTAATTTAGAACACGTGACTAAAAAATAAGAAATTTTTTTTAAATTTGCATATAATATTATTTTATTAAAAAATGTATAATTAAAAAAAAGAGAGAGAAAAATGTATTTTTTAAATAATGAGAATTAAATAAGAGCTAAACACGATATCAACCACTGGTTTAAGTGGGCCAAACTTCTGAAATCCAGATCTTCGAACAAAGTAAGTTTTTATTTTTCGGAGGTAAGACCTATCTCCTTCGAGTACTATTTTTCGAGTACTATTTTAATATGTGTGGTTCTAGATCCTTATCTGATAGGAACCATCAATGTATTTGTTCAAATTGTAAGTGGATTTCAAATGGTTGAGTTAGTTAAGTGCTTATTTGGTTTCGATCATTTCACATTATCAAGACATCATTTCACATTATCAGGAGATGGATAATAATTTTTTGAAAAATGTGTAATTAAAAAAAAAGTAAAAGTTTTATAATTTACGTGAAAATTATTTTATTGAAGAATGTGTGATTGATAAAAAGAGAAAGAAAAATAAATTATAATTTAATAGGAAATAATAGGGGGCCAAACGGGGTTAAGTAGTTTGACAAATAAAATTTCTTTTATTAATTTTTAGTGGGCCGTAAATCTGAGAAGTCATTTGCCCGACCCGTTACCCAAAATACAACGGTCCCGGCAAAGGAAATATTTTCTATAGCCGTTAGAGGGAGCGCCTATAATCGGACGGCTCGGATTGTCCCAGTTTCAAACTCAATAGAAACACCTTCTTATTGAACCTTTTCAGACCGTTAAGCGACTCATTCATCAATTGTACATTCTCTCTCTCTCTCTCTCTAACTTTCGATTTGAGCTCTGAACTTGTTCGTTGTTCTTCGTTAAATTTTATCAAGTTTCGCTAAGTAAACAAACCTGTTTGATCACGATCATGGACGGTACTCTCTCTCTCACACTCTCACGTGGTTACACACACACACACACACACACGCACATATATATGCAAAGTGTATGTATAATCTAACTTTAAGGGGTTGTATTTATTGATCATACCCAAGAAACCCTATTTTTGAAATTTGATGAATGATAATAATGGTTTGCAGTTTCTGTTCTCTGCCTTTTGTATTGTCTTTTTAAAATTTGCAGTTGCCTTATGTATGAAGAAGTTTGATCTTTATTTGTATTTTTCTTTTCCTTGATTTAATAGTTGAATTGTTTTTTTTTTCTTGTTGATTCATTCAATCCGGTATTAGAAACTTGTACTTTGTCCAATTTCGTTTTTTCCCCCAAGTAAGGCAAATATTTTCTGTGTAATTTGAATTTGTATCTCTGCAGTCTGCATATATTGAAATCATGAAATTAAGGCAATACGGATGAGGAGAACCAATTAAGAGGGAAATATTTTTCGTTGATTGGAGACTGTTTAACAATGGGGAAGAAAATATAATAGGAATTTATGAAATTCTTGAAACTTTTGCATATATTTCTTTTGCCATTTGATTTTCCTGACTAAACACTGAGTTTCCTGTGTTGGGCTTGCATTCAGGACAATTTGATGGATGCGGTGATCTAATGGTTGACACTGTAGATACGTGTTTGAATCATGCCCAGACCCTTCCGATATTTCAGAAAATTGAATATCTGAGCAACAATGTACAGGTAAATTATTGGTAACATAGACATTTTAATTTTTAAAGTATACTATCTGTATTTGATTCACTTATTACTTTATTTCAGAACATCCGAAAGGATCATATACTTCTTAGCAATGAAGTGAAGGGCCTCGGTGCTGATTGTTTACATGGTTTGGAAGCTTTTACTGCACTTCAGAATCTTAGTATGTATCATTATTCTACATCTCAATGAATTTCGTAGATTTATTTACAGTATTTAATTTTAATGGGATGTTCCTTTGCTGTGTATTGCTTAAAATGTTAGGCACAGAATATGAACTACTGAAAAAGAAATACCATGAAGAGTGTGAAGCACTGAAAAGGAAGTACCTCGAAGAATGCTCACAAAGAAAGCGGCTCTACAATGAAGTGATTGAGCTCAAAGGAAATATTAGGGTCTTTTGTAGGTGTAAGCCACTAAAACAAGATGAGATTGCAAATGGGTCAACCTCAGTTGTCGACTTTGACTCGTCTAAGGAAAATGAACTACAAATAGTTTGCCTTGATTCTTCCAAAAAGCAATTCAAGTTTGATCACGTATTTAGACCCGAGGTTGACCAAGGTAACTTAAGAACTTAGAAGTAGTGTTTATGTGGTTGATGAAGACTCCTTTAATGGTGTTGTATTAATTGGATTATCACTAATTACTATATTTTAATGCAGAAGCTGTTTTTGTTCAAACTATGCCCATAGTGACCTCTGTCTTGGATGGTTACAATGTGTGCATATTAGCCTATGGGCAAACTGGTACTGGCAAGACATATACCATGGAAGGAACACCCGAAAATAGAGGGGTAAACTACAGGACTTTGGAGGAGCTTTTCAGGGCTTCTAATGAGAGGAGAAGTATTATGACGTTTGAGCTATCTGTCAGCATGTTAGAGGTGTACAATGAAAAGATAAAGGATCTCCTGGTTAAGAACTCTAACCAACCTGCTGCGAAGTAAGTTTCACCAATTTTTGTCAACTTGCATTTCTTTTTATTCACGTTAAATTACTTTATGGGGGAAGCTTATGCAATTAAGAAAAAATTGTCTTTGGTGTCATAGAGCAGTTATCTATATCTCAAAGAGAAATATAATAGTTTGTGCTCTGTTGTCTTGAAAGAAAGATTCGTCTGCTCAATATTAAGTTCAAAGCTTCTATTCCCAGTTATACAGCCAGATAAATGATTCCTTGATTGGAGTTCAATGTGGAGTTTCTTTTTCACCTCTCACTATCTATATTTGCCATTTCTCTTTCTTCCTGCTTATTTTTGAAGGTGAGAAATGCTTCTATTGAGAGCTTATGGCAGGTTTTGATTGCTCTGTTCTAAATCTTGATGGGGTTGATTGCCTGTTTTGGTATTGGTACATTCAAAATTAAGCACTGAGTTTTAGGAAATGAAACAATGAATACAATTCGTGGCTTTACTTACTTGCAATTTGCAATATGTGCAACTGAAAGAGAGTTATATTCTGGAAATGCAGGTTGGAGATAAAGCAATCATTTGAGGGTACTCAGGAAGTCCCTGGACTTGTTGAAGCTCGTGTATATAATACAGATGAAGTTTGGGAACTTCTCAAGTCTGGGAGCCGAGTAAGATCTGTTGGATCCACCAATGCAAATGAATTCAGCAGTCGTTCTCACTGGTAATTTTTAGTAGCTTTTATATCTCTTTTTCTTGGTTAATCTATCTGCTTTTTCATAACTGAAACAAATTTTAGATTAAGTAATGATGTGAAAGCATATCCACTTAATCATTTTGAAACAGAAGTTAGTTTCTTAGTATATTGGGGTTACTTGTTAATTTTATTTAATTATTTCTATTGCAGTTTATTGCGAGTGACTGTTGTGGCAGAGAATTTAGTAACTGGGCAAAGGACGAGGAGCCATTTATGGCTGGTTGACTTGGCAGGAAGTGAGCGTGTAGGAAGGATTGAAGTTGAAGGGGAAAGGTTAAAGGAATCTCAGTTTATCAATAAATCATTGTCGGCATTAGGGGATGTTATCTCCGCTCTTGCATCCAAAGCATCTCACATTCCATTCAGGCACTTTGCTCTTCCCCTCCTCTCCCTGTGTTGTGTCCATGTATATGTACTATTACATTACTATTTTGTAATCATTTGGTTTTTTTTTTTTTGTTGTGGACGAACAGGAACTCAAAACTCACCCATATCCTGCAGAGTTCTCTAGGTGAGCTCCTTAAATTTTATAACTGTAGGGAATATGAAATTTCCTTCTTGATGACGTGTGTTAATCAAATTGAGAAGGCAATAGCTCTTGGATTGTATGGCTATTTAACTATGATATATAGTAGATCATAAGTTTTTCTATTGAGTTTCATAGCTCCATATAAATAATTATAGTTCAACTACAAATGCAGGAGGAGATTGCAAGACACTGATGTTTGTCCAGATCAGCCCAAATTTGGCCGACTTAGGAGAAACCCTTTGCTCATTGAATTTTGCAAGTCGTGTACGAGGAGTTGAGCATGGGCCTGTTCGGAAACAGACAGATCATGCTGAGATTCTCAAGTACAAGCAGCTGGTATGAAGCAGCAAGCTACCACAAGAATCATGTGTATATTATATTAATAATAACTGCTGTGACTTTGGCTCTTATTAATTTTTGAATAAACAGGCAGAACAAGCAAAGCATGAAGAGAAGGAAATGAAGAAGTTGCAGGACAGTTTGAAGTCTTTGCAATTAAGGCTTGCTGCCAGAGAGCTCACGTGCAGGAGTCTTCAAGAAAAGGTACAACTAATACCTAATCTCAAATTTTTCTAGTAAATAGTCGGCAGACTGAATTTGACCACCATATGAGACATAGTTCAAATACCTTAGTTCATGGAGTTTATCCTGATACAATTCAAACGTCCAACAGGTTCATGATCTTGAGAATCAATTAGCAGACGAAAGAAAAACAAGACTAAAACGAGAATGTAGAGCTTTGGCCTATGTTTCTACTCAGTCCTCAGCATTACCATTTGTAAACCAAGAAGAAAAGACTGCAACGGAGAAAAAGCCTCCTTTAGCTCCTACAAAATTGAGGTTGCCACTTCGAAGAATTACAAATTTTATGCCCATGCAGACTCCTTTTCCTCCCAAAAAGATGGGCCAGTCTAATCTCAGAGTTGTGGATAAGGACAAAGAAAATACATCAAGAATGTCAATTCTAGGAAACAAGGCAAAAGCAATTTTTGTACCAAGACAGTCCATTGCTTTAAGATCTTCTTCAGCAATAAGTCAGGCTTTTCAGCCGAAAAGAAGGGCTTCCATTGCAACCCTTCTCCTCGAGTCTAATTCAAAGATGACAACTCCACTACAAGGCTCTACTGCTCGATTAAGCAACAACCGTGGTATGGGACGACAATCATTTGTCTGGGATCCTCAAAGAGTATGGCATACTAAGTCGAGAATGTCTACTCCACTGCAACTGAAGCAAACATCAAGTTATACGGTGGAAGCAACACCAGTCGTCCCTAGAAATAGTAAATTTAGGAGTCGTCATCCTCCTTCACAGGCAGGTTCATGGAAGCCCAAGCATCCAACAGTTGTAGCATTACAAAAGAAACAGTTGAGGCTAACATCGAGTTATACAGTGGAAGCAACACCAGTTTGTCCTGGAAGTAAAAAATTTTGGGGAAGTCCTCCTTCACTGGCAGGTTCATGGAAGCCCAAGCATCCAACAGTTGTAGCCCTACAAAAGAAACAACTGGTATGGAGTCCACTCGCATTGAGAGGCAGCAAGGAAAATAGCAGAAAGTCGATATTGTCCACTTGAAATAACATCAGCCTTTAACGTATGTACATTATCTTCCTTAAGGATCATAGCATGCTTATTTGCTTCTTTGTGTCCAGTTGATGATAGATAGTCCTTCTACTGAAGACTGCCAAATGCCGATGCTTGTAGTCATATTGCAGTTCCATACTTGGCTGGTAGGTAGTTGTGATAAGCAGTTATTTTACTTGGAATTTTTTTCTGCTGTAAATCCCTTTATTTCTAAATTTTGTTGTACAGACATTATAAATACAAGTCATTTTCAACATTTAACATTTATTGTTCTAGATGGCATAACTCACTAAGCAAAATAGAGATGAGAGAATTGTGGAAAACTGAAATTTATTTGCCTTGTTTATAACTTCATAGATTTAGTTGATAAGTTGACTCACTAATAAGCAAGGTGAGTGAGGAAGATTTAGACCATAATGTACCTTTAAGAAACCATAAGGCCGATTTATCGCACTGTGGTGAATAGTTTTCAGTTTGTGGATAACCTAGGAGAGTTTATTGATTGTGAATAATAGTGTTTGATCGTATAATGTAGAGACACTGAAGGCCACCAATGCCATGATGATGTTGAGGTGACATAAGCTAAACTGGATGCATGTAAGGTGAGTGAGAAAGATGTCAAGATTTGGACATCCCTAGTGCTAAAAGTCTCGCCTAGGCTTGAACGGCGTTTTAACTCAAAGAAGAAAAAAGTTGGGCCACAAAAGAGTCGATATGAATAATAAAATTTCAACTCGAACCATCATATGCTTGAGGTGCTTTTTCCTTTTTTAAGGTTGCGTAGAGCCTTCTTCAACTTGGAGACATGATTAGAGAAATTAGTATGAACAAAGACTGATAATTGTGATATGACAATGGAAAAAGCATTGTTCATGTTGTATAGCCAAATAGAGGCGAGTCATATAATAAACGTGACGAGAATTAAGGCATTCTATGAACTGGTTAAATTCTAGAATTAAATGAAATCCATGACAATTAATGAGTCCTAGAACCTCATTCTATAACCCCTGATATTAGCCATCATAGAAAGTTAAAGTTCTTTACTAAAGAGAAAGTTAGCTACCCATGTGTACTTCTACTAGAAATATAAGTCCTCATTTGTTATTTGGATCCGTCCCAATTTGTAAAATAGTCATAGATTAGTGAAGTTCTTGTCATCGTCCATCTGAGGCCTTCTACACAACAAATGGTATAAGTTGTAAATTAATATTACCATTGAGGAACCTAATAAGTTTGGTATCTCAATTATTTTAATAAAATACCTTTGTAAAGAAAAATCTGAAATTTTCTACAATAATTGATATCCTCAAAGTAATCTATAATAATATTGTCTCTGTTATGTCATAAAACCCAAGTATGTGTAAGATATTGTCTCAATATCAAAATGTGAAGATATTTTTTAGTGTCATATTAATTTTCGATTATTTAAATGTGCATATTTTATGATCATTTTAACATGAAATATCTCTTTCTTCTCCATAGAAGAGAAGGAAGGTTAATGGAGTTTTTTTAGGATTTATACTTGTTGAACTGAAATCGAACAACTCCTTCAACCCTATTTTAGACTCGAGATGTGTCAACCCAATATGAACAGCTCATTGTTTATTTTCCAACACCTTTCACTTTCACTTGATAGACTTGACTTGAACAATAAATAATAATTAAGATTACACATCACGTGTATTTTCAAAAAATTTAGAAAGACATATAAATCGTGCAACCAGTAATTCTCCATATTATACAAATAGTAGCTCTAAATGGTAAGAGGAACTATTTCGGTGATACCCAAAACTCATTTTGCAATCCTAATTTAAGTATTTTTTTAATCTACCGAATAAAAATAGAATATACTTGAAGTTCATACCATAAGCAAACACGTGCTACATTCATGAGATATACGAGTTGCAAATGATCTACGTCATATATTTGTGCATCGAGAGTTTGAAGATGGATAAGATATTCCTAATCCTGGTTTTGGACACAAGCTAGCATACTTAGAAGAGGGCAATCTCTATGAAACCAATCACGAGCCAAAAAAAAAATGTTACGAGATGAATGATGACGATAAGCATGGCGAGATCACATTAAATTTAAGCTCTTAATAAATTTTATTGGTTAAATTTATCTTTTATTCTCTCACTTGACGGTTTAATATATTTTTTTATGTTTTCTCGAGTATCAATAAATAATCTACCTATGTGAGGTTCGATTAAAGAAAGAAAGAAAGAAAAAGATCTATACGCAAAAAAGAGAAAAAGAAAAGAAGAAGTGAACGAATTCATTTTAGAATATATTGCTAAAATTTGAGGACTGTTTTATATATTCTTTTAGTTTCTATAACTTGCAGGATTTGTCAAAAATTTCTTTTATGATTCCCATGAGTTGTGAATTTTCATTCTCGTGAGCTTTCAAAAATTGCTTTTTGATTGTCATTTTTTTATTTAGAGTTTGTTTGAGCCCTATTTATTTTATTGAAAAATGCATTTTGAAATAGTAAATTGATATAGAATACGGAGTTAAAAAATAAGATTTTTTTTTAAATTTATGTGTAATATTATTTTATTGAAGAATGTATGTTTGAAAAGAAGACAGAAAAATATATTTTGAAAATAATGTGGATCAAATAAGACCTTATTATCCTGATACTTATCTTTTTGTTTAGAAAATCAAAGACTCCATCCGTTATTTATATTCGAATCATCGTGCATTTACTCTAACCATCGATAGTATAGTTCTATATTTTACACAGGGTACGAATATGGAAATTTTTTCAAAACAGTACTAATTTGTTTACCAAAATTAAATAGAAAAAGGAGAAACAATAAATAAACACGAAAATGATACGGAATCAGCATCTAAGTTGTATACTTACTCATATGGGAAGGATCATGATAAGAAATGTGTTCGAGAATCTTGCACCTTGATTTTCCAGTGCTCATCAGGATAACTGTTATTCCTAGCCACTCTCCTTGCATAACGCAGCCTAGATTCCATTTCTCGACTCAATGCGCAGTAAGATCTCAACTCCTTGGGCATGGCATGGTAAACTTTCCACCAACTCCAATGTGCTGAATCGCTAGCATGTCGTCTATACTCCTCGAAATCCCAATTACAATCATAGTCTTGATAGCACATCCATGGCTTCAATCCCAAGTAATGTAGAGCATAAATGTCTTTAGGAATTTCATGAACGAAATCTGGAATAAGAACGAAATCCTTAAGAAAGTTTAGCTTTATAGGCCATCTATGCCACCATACGAACATTTCATTAAGGAACCCTTGATCACCCCCATTGTATGAACGTACTTTAAACCTGTGCTCCATTAGGGTTTCGAATGTACACGTTGATGGCTCAATCATCATCACTCCAGAATTGAATATGTGCCTACTATTCCAAACAGCTGATAATTGCGGGTACACGAAGAATCCATCTATATTTCTTGTAATGGTAAGATCCGCGTCTATAAATAGAACTTTCTCATACTCTGTAAGTTGCCATATTCGAAGCTTACTGTAATTCCACTCGTTATATGCCTCTCGTTGGGCATGAGGGCTTCGGATTCGTTCAATGTGCTTGATTTTCCATCCGGCTGCTCTTAGCCCTTTTAGGGATTTCGCGGATACTGAGTTATCCGCTAGTAGGACGAGATCTCTGGTTGAGTTGGATTGGATTATGCTTTGTGCCAAAGCTATTGCACCACAAACATAGTCTTCTGATGAATGGATTACAGTAACATAAGCTTCCTTTGGCTTGTTGATAACGCTTTGTTGATCGATTGAGCCTGCAAAAAGTTTCAATACATTTGTAAAAATAGTTGTCGATAAATGTGTGTTAGACGTAATGCTTCTAGAAAGTTTGATGTCAACTATATAGAAAAACTAACGTCAAGTTACAAAAAGAATATAAACTGATAATTTGATTCTTCGTTCACACAAAAAAAATATATAATTACTTTCTTAGTCGAGTTGATAAAAACAGCAGTTTAATTTTGTGAGTATTTGTTGCACAATTTTTTTATTGCATTAATTGAATCAAATAGTGAAGAATGAGTTATTGACGAACTTTTTACTTCCACAACATACTCACTAATAATTTTAAAGAAAACCATTAACAAGGTAAGAAATAAGTCTTGCATTTTGAAGGAATGATAGTTATTAGAAAGGATTAAAATCAACCCCTCACAAAAAATATTGAAGTTAGACACTTCACTTTCTTTGGAAGTAATCTTTTAGATAATTAAATTCATTCATTAACACCAAACATTCTTTATAAGTAAATATTTTTTCTTTCTGATTTTCTTCTCGAATAATTGTTTGATATGATGGATTGAATAGCATTAAACAGTATTAAAAAAGAAAAAGAAGTTAAAATTTTATTTCTCGTTTTACTGAGTTGTATCCTAATTCATACAGACCAAATGTAGAAAAACATCTTTACTATTAATTCGAGCAGTAATTAATTATACTATGAAAAAATGTCAATTCACACCCTAAACATATCATGTGGGAAATGGCAGGTTCTGCATTTATCATGAATTTATAACTTCATGAACCAAAAGGAAAGAAAAAAACCCTTTAGCAATCACAGAAAAAATAATGAACATACAAAATTAGAAAAGTATCTTTACTCTTAATTCTAGTATGGTGTTATTATAGCATCCAGACTCCTTAACATATCATGTGGGAAATGGCATTTTCCGCATTTATCAATAAATTTTCCATTTCATCAATAAAAAAAATTCAATGAATACTTATTGAGTGTTTGGTTAAGATCAAATTTTTTACTTATAAGTAACAAAATTAAGCTTTATAGAAAGCAGAAAATCAGTATTTTATTTATATATGACTTAATTCCCTAAGTATATAATATGGGAAATTTAATTAAGTGCATTTATCAATAATTTACCATTTCATCAACCTGAAAACTTCATTACAATGAGAGAGAAAATCAACGATGCATATTTGGCTAAGCTTAAAAAGTTTACACGGTAAGAAGTAAATAGTCTTATTTGTTGGTTAAAGTACCAAAAAAAAAAAAAAAAAAAAAAAAAAAAAAAAAAAGAATAATTACCATTAGGGAAANATATTTGGCTAAGCTTAAAAAGTTTACACGATAAGAAGTAAATAGTCTTATTTGTTGGTAAAAGTACCAAAAAAAAAAAAAAAAAGAGTTATATTGAAAGTAACTCATGCCATTCTCGAGAAATTACTAACTTTTTTACGAGTAGAAAAACATATTTAAAAATAAAAATTTACTTAGAAATAAGTTTGAATTATTTTAAGCTTATCCAAATCAGTGAAATTAAAATGAAAACATAAAGGTATTAACCTGGTTCAGCAAATGGAGGGACAAGCTGGCATGATCCCACGGGCATGAGCAGTTTTTGTTTCAACCTTCTCAAATCAGGCTGGTAAATCCAAAAGTTTTCTTCATGCCACAATAGATCATCACATCTAAACAATTCCCTCATTGGACTGCAACTGCCAATGAACACAACATAAACTGGTCGATCACTTTCAAGATTCTTTAAGCCATTTCTCACCAAAAGGTCAGCAACAACTAGGTTAATTTGTAACCTAAAAACATCCTCAAAAGTTCTGTTCTCCACTCCTGATCCGCATGGATCCCTAGCAACAATCACGTCTAAATTATCGTATTCGTCAAACCTTGGCATTGGGATTTCCGGGCAAGGTTGTGAATCCCATGGTAAACCTTCTTCAATCCAAAGTGGAAACAAGTCACTCCATTGTACATTCTTTGCAATGCGTTTAAAATGTACGTCTACCATCTCTACATCTCCGTAAATCTCGCTTTCATTGAAACCGTCGTTTGTATGAACTAGACCGATTTTCATCCTTGGGTTATTTAATTTTCTTGCCACAAATTCGTACCATCTAGGCTTCGTGATATGTTGAGGAAAGGACGACGTCATTTGTTGAGATTCGACTTGGAGTCTAGTAATACAAGTCTCTTGAAGTTTTTCATGGTATATTATGGTGAGAAAAATGAGGGTTAGAGAGAATAAGATGAGAAAAATATTGAAGGCTTTTGTTGTCGTAGAAGGTGGTTTGTAGGACATTTTAAGCTTCATGGTTAGTTTGCTACCCTATCAAAGGTTTTTGGACTCTATATTTATACACAAAACCAATTTACAAATGTGTGATTTATGTTTATTTTCTTAATTTTAGAAATTTTATGAAAAATATTATGCGCTTACCAAAAAGTATATAATCACAAATGTGGTAATAATGCCCCCATCATTTGTAGTGTAGAAAGAAAATATGCGAATTAAATGTAGTGAGGGTGTGAATAAGAATAACGTACGAGATAATCATCTTAGTTAGTAAAACATGCGTGTTATTTTACGCTTATAGTATATTGTATCCAATATTAATGGGACTAACGGCAAAATCAACAAGATTTGATTTTTTTTTTAATTCTTTTTAACATTGTCCAATATTATTGTATCATTTTTGCCAAACATACCATTAAGGTCGAGCAAGGTCTTTTAAGTAAGTAATTTTTAATGAAACCCGAATTCAATGTTCAGTTACAAGGCATTACCCAGGTATTTGTGTTCGATGTTGTACTTGTTTAGGACTTTGAGATCTTCTATGTCCTTTTGGATGATCTCTTGGTTGTACCTCCATTAACATTTAAAAACGAAGTAAACTTTAAAAATTATCAAACATCGAATTGTAAATGAGAAATGCTGATTTCTTCTTCTTTCTCCCATGTTGTCTCTTCCACTCCATGATTCCGCCATTGAACTTTCACCGAGGGTATTTCCCTATTTCTTAACATTTGAACCTTTGTGTGCAAAATTCCTATCGGGGAATCATCACAAGATAAGTGGTATTGCATTTTCATTAATGATTGATAATTCATCATGTATTCTGGATCCTGCACATACTTTTTATACACGTGAAACACATTATGCACTATCAAGAGCTCTAACTGAGAATCATCCTTCTTAACGTGGATGGATCGCAT
>CAIGRN010033979.1:0-12108 GCA_903798345.1 Fraxinus anomala
TAATTTATATATTAACATGCTAGGCTAGATCCTTTTTTGTATTGGATGAAGATAAACCCTATTTGTTTATTTGTTTTAATTCAAGACTAGTACTTTAGTTTATTTCTTGTATTTCTTGATGTTTGCATACTCATTGCACTATTTAATTGATTGACCACCAATTAGATAATTAGTTGCTTATTGTAGTGTTGGGAGACTCACAATAAGTTTAGAACGCGACAAAATTAACATAAGTGCAATAAATGTTAGGAATAACATTTATCACATGTGTAATCATATATATAATCTAAATTTTAATGCATTCTAATCATTCGAATTCAGGTTAGGAATAGATTCGATTTGTGGTTATGATATATTTAATTTGTTTTAGAAAAGAGAATTAATTACAATAGAAGTATCGATTGTCAAGAACGAATGAACGAAACTAGATTACAAATCAAGAATTGAAATGGATAGTAATAGGCGGATTCGAAATCCAATACAATCATCCGTAAATTGATAAAAACCACATTTTACCGCTTTCTTAGATTAATTTAATATAAAAAAAAATCAACTATCTTTTGTTTACATAATTCGAATCCCATAAAAAATTAGTAAACTTGAATTGAATTTATTCTCCGTGGGACGATATTTTTAACTCATTAATTCTATTGCTTGTCAACGATCCCGTAGATTTGCGGGTTTCGCACGACCACTATGTAACAAAGTGAATGCCTAATTGCTGGATACACCAACACATTCATATGTGTTTGATATAGTAATACGAGATCCTCAAAATTCTCCATTTTATGTACACGAAACTAATTTATTAAAAAAAAATTGCAAATGAAAATTCAATCTTAGCACGAGATTATTATCCTAAACAATATGTGACTAAGTTCATCTCCATAAAAATGGAGTAAATGTCATAGAAATCATGTGATACTTGAGGGACACATTTTATAATAAATAACGCAAAAACATATACGAGGTTAATAATAATAATAATTAAAAAACACTGATGTAGAACATATGACTGAATAAATTGAAGAATTGAACCGAAAATGAGAAAAGACAATAGTGCAGTGTGGTAATCGAGCTCTAATTTAGTCCTATAATACCACTTTAGAAAGAGGACGACAAAACGAGTAGAACTCACCGCTTTGCTGTGACATACGATGGATTTCTGCCATTCGAATTCGTTTAGAACTCAAAAAATGAATTTAAAGTTTTAGTGTTATATTTGTCATTTAGTTTATTTAGCAGTGTTTTTAAAATCGCCCTGGCCCGGCAGGTCGATCGGCCCGATAAACTGGTGACCCTGACTCTATTCCGGGCCGGGCAAGCTCATACTATGTAAATGCAAGTGGCCCAATAAAAAATCGGATTTGATTGGGACAATTAGCCGGTTTATTTAATTATCGGGCCGGTTCAGCCCGATTGATTTTTTAACCAAAGTTCAAAACTTTTCTCATTGAAATTTTAGGGGACTAAAGATTTAAACATTTGACATCTAGCTAACTAGAATATAACTTTAGCACCAAAGCAAACAACGCTTTGTTGTCCTTTTGTATAATAAACCATATCTAATCCTATGAACAATTTACTGTCTTCTGAAAATATTTTTAATAAAATTAGTCGAATATTTTTATTCATTTTGTAATATCAAATAATTATTTTGTTTGAAAATTTTAACTTTAAATACAATAAATTGAATAGATAATACACGTAAATTATTGGCCAATAAATAATAAATGATTTGTACATAACAAAAAGGGAAAATATAATATACAAAATTATAAAATCAAAATGTAACCATTATCACTAATAAATGAGTTCAAAAAATTATTAATTTAAAGATATAAAATAATTAGTAACAAATAACTTGAAAATTTTAATTGTCTCAAGCACTTTAAAAAAAAAAAAAAAAAATCATACTTCAAATTTTTTTAGATAATTTTCAAGTAATGACTCACCGGTTCACCAATCTGACCTGTAACCCGATGACCCAGTACCTTGACCGACTCAATGTTCAGGTCGAGTCTACTAACTATGTTATTTAGAATTCTTTTCAATTTTATTTGTTTAAACTAGGTTTTCATGTAAATCCTTATACATAATGTATTAATTCATTGTTTTTCATCATCTTACATTAATAAATTTTGTGAATTTATTTCTTTATAATTTGTTAGATTCCAAAAATTGTGTTCTTAAGATTTTCACTTGAATTTTATGTTTCGCTGCATTCGGAAATAATAGGCGAAATGAACAATAGGAAATTAACATTGAATGGATAGTTGAGCCTATAGTTTGGAGTGGAAATAAAATGAGACTTACAGTGGAAAGCGAATTAGAGTCAGAGGTCGAAGCACCACCATGTAGCTCTGATCATCGAAACTGAAATACCTTTGATGATTATCGGATTAAAGTAGATATTCCCCCATTCTTTAGTAACTTGAAATTCGAGGACTTCATGGATTGGTTGGTAGAGGTTGAAACATTTTTCAAAATTATGGATGTTTCAGAGGACAAGATGGCTAAGATGCTGACGTTTCGTTTGAAATTTGCAGTGGCCGTATGGTGGGATCAATTACAGAATACTCGAAGGAGACATAGAAAGAGTCAAATTCGAATTTGGTAAAAGATGAAGCAATTTATGATGATCGATTTCTACCTTCAGATTATGAACAGATTTTGTACCATATGTACCTAGGATGCATGCAAGGCAGTCATACAGTATCAGACTACACCAATGAATTTATGCAATTAGAAGAGCGGAACATACTATCAGAATTTGAAAATCAAAGGGTAGCCAGGTATACTAGTGGTTTGAAGGTGGCTATTCAAGATAAAATTGTCGAAGAATATTTGGACGCTGTAGGAAGTTATTAACATAGCGACAAATGCTGAGATGATAGAATCTGATAAGAGGATAACAATTTATAGGAGAGTTTTCCTATCGTTGAACCATCAACGTTCGTTCTTTTGGACAAAAGAAAGACATCATTACAAACCGCAGCCAACCCTAACATGAACAATGTTACAACAGTGGTCAATTTGGAAACAAATGTTAAACTCAAGGCACACCTCAAAATGAAAATCAGTATGTTGGGCCCACAGAAGGTATTTTTTATAGATGCCACAAGCTCGGGCATTGTTCCAATTATTGCCCAGAAAGAAAACAGGTCAATTTGATAGAGCGGAGATAGTGGACGAGGAAGAAGATATTGAAGTGGAAGATGAGTATCCAGGAGTTGAATTTGATGTTGAGGAAGGTTTGGAGAGATACACTTTGGTACTACAGCGGATCATTTTGTCTCTTAAAGATGAAGGACATCGTTACTATATTTTTTGATCTTTTTATTCAGTTAGAAATAAGGTGTGTGAAGTGATTGTAGACAACGGAAGCTATGAGAATTTACTATTGAAGAGATTGGTAAATTTGTTAAAATTACCTATTAAGAATCATCATAAACCTTATTCTCTTCATTGGGTGAAGAAAGGTCCTTCTATTCAAGTTGGTAAAACTTGCAAAATACCTATTTCCATTGGAAAACATTATAAGAATTAGATTATGTGTGATGTCATAGACATGGATGCTTGTCATATCTTACTTGGTCGCCCATGGCAGTTTGATGTGAATTCAACTCTCAAACGGTGTCATAATGTGGTACTTTTTTCATGGGACAGTCGTAAGATCTCTATGGTTCCTTTCAAATAGTCAGAGAAGTCTACCCAACAATGAACTAAGAGTTTCTTACCCTTACAAATAATAAGAATGAGATTTTAGATTTTGTAAGAGAGTTAGATTGCTTTTATCCAATGGCGTTTAAGGGGCTTTTTACCGCAAATAAGGAAAATGAGAGTGTTCTGCATGAGGTGCAAGAAATATTGGCTGAATTTCAAGATTTGGTTTTCGAAGAATTGCCGAGTAAATTACCTCCTATGAGGCATATTCAGCACTAGATTGATTTGGTACCTAGGACTAGCCTTTTAAATTTGCATCATTACCAAATGAATTCGAATGAGAACGAAATATTGAGAGGGAAAATTGGAAAGTTGTTGAGGAAATAATTTATAAGGAAGAATATGAGTCTGTATGCAGTACATGTCCTCTTAGTGCCAAAGAATGATGGAAAGTGACGTATGTTTGTTGACAGTCGTGCCATAACAAGATAACAGTGAAGTACAGGTTTTTCATTCCACGATTGGAAGACATGCTAGATATGCTTGGGGGTTATAAAGTCTTTTAAAAAATAGACCTGCGCAGTTGCTACCATAAGATCCGCATTAAACCTGAAGATGAACGAAAGACTGCCTTCAAGAGTAAAGATGGACTTTACAAATGGTTGTTAATGCCATTCTAGCTCTCAAATGCCCTGAGGACCTTCATGAGATTGATGAACTAGGTTCTTTATCCTTTTATTAGGTTTTGTTGTAGTTTGTTTCGATGATATACTCATTTATAGCAAGTCTAAAGAAGACCAGTTAGTTCAATTGAGGAAAGTCCTAGATGTTCTAAATAAAAATTAGTTGTACCTCAACTCGAAGAAGTGCACTTTCTGTACACACAAGCTATCATTTCTAGGCTTTGTAGTTGGAGAAGATGGTCCACAGGTGGATGAAGAGAAGATGAGCAATTCGGGATTGGCCAACACCAAAAATAGTATCTGAAGTAAGGAGTTTTTACGGTTTGGCAATTTTCTATAGGTGATTTATTAGGCATTTTAGCACTATTGTGTTACTCTTCTTTTCATTTTTTTTCTTTCTTTTTTTGTTTTCTTTTTCTTTCTGCACACAAACCCTCTAACAATTTGCACTCAATGTCCCCCAACTCACATTTATCAGTCACCGCTTATAGAATGTTTGAAAAATGGGAGATTCAGTTGGGAAGAGGAGCAACTCCAATATTAGCCTTGCCATGTTTTTAGAAGATCATTGAGGTAGAGTGTGATGTTAGTAGGGAGGGTGTTGGGGCTATCATTTCCCAAGAGAAGAGATTCATGGCTTTCTTTTAAAAAAAAATATGAGTGATGCTAAGCAGAAGTGGAGTACTTATGAATAGGAATTCTATACAGTTGTGAGAGCTTTGAAGTAATGGGAACACTACTTTGTACAAAATGAGTTTGTATTGTTTACTAATCACCAAGCCTTGGAGTTTATTCATAGTCAGAAACATATCAGCAGAATGCATGCTCGGTGGGTCACTTTCCTCTAGAAGTTTCCTTTTGTGATTAAATATAAATCTGGAAGTATGAATAGAGTTGTAGATGCCCTTAGTCAAAGAGCTTATTTGCTGGTGACATTGTCACAGAAAATTATTTGGTTCAAGTGCTTGAAGGAATTGTATACAGATGATCTTAACTTTAACGAGATTTGGAGCAAGTGTGTGAATTGTGAATTAGTGGTAGATTTTGATATTATTGACGGAGATTTGTTCAAAGGCAACCACCTTTGCATTTCCGTTTCATCTCTACGTGAAAAGATGATTCGAGATCTGCACAGAGGAGGTCTAAGTGGACACTTAGGGCATGACAAGACAATAGTCAATTTGGAAGCTAGATATTATTGGCCACAATTGAAGCAAGATGTTGGAGTTATATTCAGAAAATGTTATATTTGTTAGGTGTCAATGGGTCAAGTGCAAAATACAGGGTTGTAGAAGTCACTTCCTGTCCCTTGGGGCATATGGCAAGATCTTGTTATGGATTTCGTTCTAGAATTATCTCGTACGATTCTGTTTTTGTGGTGGTTGACATGATCTCCAAGATGCCTTACTTTATAGCTTATTGGAAGACTTCGGATCCATCGAAGTATTGTCAAACTATTTTTCAGGGAGATTGTTACATTGCATGGAGTTTTCAAATCTATCACATCATATCGGGATACAAAGGTTTTGGGAAACTTTTAGATTACATTGTGGAAGTTGTTTGGAACAAGTTTGAATTGAAGCAACACTGCTTGTCCCCAAACCAATTGACACACCAAGGTTATTAACTATACCCTTGGAAATATGGTTCAAAGTGTTTGTAGAGACAAGCCTAAACAGTGAGATCCTGCACTATCTTAGGTGGAGTTTTGTTACGCAATTTGTACATCATAAAATATATCGCAAATGCACAGTGTTAAGTTTTATATTATATAGAGAGAATTAGAGTGTCGAACCCACAATGATTGATATTTGATTCCTACTAATTACTATAATTATTTTAGGTTTTACTTTATCTAGAAAATCAAATTTAGAATCAATGTTCTTATACTAATCAAATGTGGATGTGGTACCAGTTCAAGTAAAATAAGGCAAATTATAAGAAATTTATTAATGTGAGAAAGCTTAGGGAATGATTTCACCGCACTATGAACGATGTTTTCTAACTTTTATAGTTACTTCTATCAATTTTTTCTAAGTTTATAAGCAAGAACCTTAGACTAATTCTATTCCCTCTCTCGAACGTCGAATAGAACCTATCTCTATTCCGAATTAAACATATAAAAATTATCAACTACATGGTTCTTAAATAGAATAAGCCTCAAAGATTTCATATTTTCTCTCGAACCCTACAAAATCTAGATTATGTTGTTCTTAGATCACACCTAAATCTCCATCTCTCGAGAATCAAAATTGAAAGCATCAAATCATTCAACTATTGATCAGGTAATTGAAAACAATGTACAAGAATCAACACAAATAAACAAATGGAATAACTAAAAGAAATTCTTATGTTAATATCCAAACATGTCTCAAGTTATGGCTACATCAAACCCTAGATTAGAAATTTAGAACATGATTAGTGTAATACACATAATCAAATTCAATATCCAAAACATAGAGAAGAAAAGAAATAAAAACTTGTTGGCAATGTAATTCTTCTTCTCTTCCTTGCCGCCTTTTTTCTCTAGATCAATCCCTCGTTTCCTTGCCTCTTGCTGTATTCCAACCCCCTCAAAGTGTTCTTTAGGATGGTATTTATAGTCTCCTCCCATTCTCTATGACTTAGGAATCGATTGGGCCGTAAAAGAATCAAGAAAATTTAAGAAAAGCCCTTCTAGAGCAGCGGAGCCTCGGTGCTAGCTTCGTAGCGCCAAGATGCAGCGATGTTCTTGCATTTGGCGTTGCGGCACTATGAGCATCTTTGTCCATTTCTAGTTATATTTGGCATTGCGACGCCCTTTCTTTGATTTAATTCTTCTCCTCCTTGCTTTGATTATTTTCTTTTCTATCCTCTAAAATTAATTCCAAGTCTTTTCCCATCCATCCACAATCATATGAATTTTGGCTCTTTTTCACGCTCCAAACTCTCCATATTTACCAAAGTATCAACATGTAAAGCAACGTGAACACACACATCAAAACGTTCTAAATTGCTTAAAGACAATCAAAATATCTAGTTTACTTGGCATTAAACAATGAGTGAAACTCACTCATCAAGTTTGCATATAATAGCACAGTTCATAATGCTACACCCAGGTCCCCGTTTGCTATTGTGTATAAAATGGTTCCCTATCATGTAGTGAATTTGGTAAAGTTACTGCTGAATATCTAGCAAAAGAGATGCAAGAAGTCTTAATGAAGTAAAACAAAAGTTGGAGAAGACTAATGCAAAGTATAAAGTAACAGATTCACATCGACGGGATAAAAAATTTCAGGAAGGAGATTCAGTAATGGTTTTTTTGACAAATGAGATATTTCCCGTTGATATTTATAACAAGTTGAAACCGAGAAAGTATGGGCCTTTCAAATTATTTTTTAGCAAATCAACAACAATGCCTAAATTATTGATTTGCCAGCTTCCATAACTATCTCTAGTATTTTCATTGTGGCAGATCTGTACGAGTTCCATGAAGATGTTAAACCTCTATATCCAGATTATAACTCCGGGTAGAGTTCTTCGAATGTGGAAGGGACTGACGTAAACATGTGGTTGAATGGATTGAAGCATAATTAGATTGAAAAAGAAAAAAATGCAATAGTGCAGATATGGCAGTCGAGCTCCGATTTAGACCCATAATATCATTGCAGCAAGAGAATGTTACAATAGATTGTGTCCATCAAAGTTCGTTTATGACTTTAAAACTACATTTAAAGTTTTAGTGTTATTTTTTTTTTATTTAATTTATTTTGAATTCTTTTCAATTTTAGGTTGTTTAAACTAGGTTTTCATATAAATCTTTATAAATAAATGATTAATTCATTGTTTTTTATCATCTTACATTAATAAAATTTCATGAGTTTAGTTCTTAATAATCTGGTGGATTCCAAAAATTGTGTTCTTAAAATTTTCGCTTCAATTCCTTGTTTCGTACTGCGTCACAAACCATTTGATCCATCATCTTCAAATCCACAAGCACCTCCTAAAAGTAAATAATTGAACAATCGTAAAACAGAAAATCTTATGACTGAAAAATGAAAATAAATTAGAAGATCAAATCAAACAAAACAAAAAAGAGGAAAACTTAAAAAAACATTCGTTTAATTTCCTACCAACGTGCATGAGTTAAATTTTTACCACTTCCACATTCACCTCCATTATGGCCCGCATAAAATGGTGGTACAATCTACACCATCGATTTTAAACTCATCATTCCCATCACTGGCCAGATTTCTTCCACCTAGAGGGATGTCAAACTTGTTGTCAAGCTAGAATATTATGCATCTAGCTTTATTCTAGACAAATTGAGTGATTTGGGAAATGTGCAAGATAAATAGTTAGTTAGGGTTAACAAAATATTTGGAACAATCAAAAATAAAAAAATTGGGGAATTATAACAGTAAAAATTTTGCTAATTTAACATCAAGATTAATAGTAATTTAGTTAGCTGAGTTAGCATTTAATCTTGTGGTACAATGCTGGACTCTAGAGTAAAGAGTTGAAACAGTTGTCTTTTATAAATGAAGATATAGCATGAATTTAACATATATACATGAAATCTACACAATTTTCATAATATTACACGGAATTGAGCTCTGAGGAAGTTGAATTTACTTTGGTGTGGATAAGCTCTTCCTTATCTTAGGACAAATCAGCACTTAAAATAGTATCTGGGGTATATCTCTTATCTGAATCTCTTATCTGTTGTTCACGAATCTGTTTCAAGTATTATTCAACTCATTTGTTCACTTATCTTGTCCAAAGAGGAATGGTTTAGTTACCTTTATTTCAAACGTAACTTGCCAGAAAAATTTATCTTAAACCACTTATATTAAATATCAATCCGGATGACTACTAAATTTATTAGACCAAATCACATAATTTAGGTGAGATAATTGAAATCTAAACAATTTTCATAATTTATTAAATAATATTATCTAGCATCGATTGTATTTAACAATAGTCTATAGTAAGAAATGTATACATTCAGCAAACATGAAGAACTTCAATATAAAGGAGAATACATCCAAAAGGCAGAAGGCATAGGTGAAAAAAAAAAAGGCATAATCATTATTTTATCCAACATTCAAGTCTTGATTTTGGTATAAATATGCATGTCATAGACTAAACAACAAATGTTGAAAATAAATGAAGTATAAAACACGCAATTAGGGTGTGTTTGATGGCTTTATTTTCTATTAAAAATGTCATTTTTTCACCTAAAATCCTACTTTTTGATGTTTGATTAACATTTTTTTCATGCAAAATATTTTTCGAAGTTGGTCGCATGAATAAGGAAAGTATTTTCTTTAGGAGGTAGATTTTTATTTTTCAATCAATTCACACTTCCCCAAGAATTCAACTTTACCCACTTGCGGGACCCACATACATTCTCTCATCCATCCCTCTCTCGTATACGTACAGAAACTATTGTCAAAAATTCGACTATCCCAATCAAAAGAACAAATAAAATGAGCAGAAAAATAAAAAGAAGAAGATGAAAGCAAATTTCCTTAAGACGGATTTCGCCCTCCAATAAAAGTGCAAACGGGATTATGTTTGAAAGGATTTGGAGAGAGAGAGAGAATGAATTTAGAAATGAATTGAATTTTAATTTATTTGGTGTAGTAAAAAACAAATTCGGAGGTCTCTATTTATAGAGATTGAAGTGTCTCATTGAATGAGTGTGCTACATTTCATGAACTGGTGCACCACTTGGTCTGATCTGTCTTAACCATTGGATCTCACAATTTCATGATCTAACGGTCCAGATTAAACCATGAAATATAGTGTCCATTCATCATACATATTCACCAATTTCTGAATAGTCACCAACTATGCAGATACCACGTGTATGTCCAACTGAACCAACGGCCACGTAGGACGAAGTGAAGCCACCTAGGATGCCAACTCATCGAGCCTTTCGTTGACATGTCATCGAACCATGAGTCCATTTTTAAAAACTATAAGACTCTACAGCTCTTCGTGACGATGCGTACGTGCGAAGTACGCATCTAAAGCGCCCAATGCGAACTTTGCAACGTACGTGGGCCGGGACCGTGGCCGAGGCGTAGCACGACGCGAGTGGTGCGAAGCACGACTCTAGTGGTGGCTAGTTTTCTAGCCTCGGGCTAGCCAAAGTTAGCCAAGTTGCAGGTCACTTATTAAATTATAACTTGTTCACATATCCCACTATATAAACAAGTCTTTTTTTCTTGTAAACTTTCGATATGGAATTCCTTACCATATATGAGACACTTAAAATGGGCTTATTAACTTATGGGTCTATATTGGAGACTTTTCCAATTCACCCAAATTAATTGCAATGATCCACATCATTAAATATCACATTTTCTGATTTAATCCAATTAATTCCAACAATCCCCCNTTTTCCAATTCACCCAAATTAATTGCAATGATCCACATCATTAAATATCACATTTTCTGATTTAATCCAATTAATTCCAACAATCCCCCACATGAATGAAGAAGTCGACTCAAATCAAGGAAGACGAAAGAAGAGTACTATCTAAAAGATAATGTATCAAGATAGGTAACTTTCGTTTTGAACCTTCTTTAGTAAGAATCTACCGAACTCACTTGGTTGATCAGTGAACACAACGTTTTGAACTGTTAGCCGTTATTACAAGCCCAAACAATAGACCAAACACATTATCTTTATTGTGTTCATTATTTCGGCCCTGAACTACTTGGGTTCTGCGAGTACTTTAGAGAATTCGGCCAAGTAAATTCTCAAAGAATCGGCCAAGTTCGCATTTACATGTGTGATGTTCTATAAAGAGTTCACTTGTACTATTTATAGTCATCATTAAAAGTAAAGCTTATCCTTAATAAACTTCATAGGCAGTACTTTTTGTATCATAGAAATGGGAAGGAGATAAACTCGTAAGTGCTTCTTATCCAGTCATTCATAATTAGTTTTCCAATTGAACCTAGTCCATGGGATTTCCAGTTGCCAGGTTAGGTTTCCACTGAGATGACTCATTAGGTTTTAGGCTTTAAACCCATTTTCCTCGATGTGCAGTCTATATGCTCTCTAGATAACCCTTCAGTAAACGAATCCGCTATATTTTCTTTTGATTTAACAAATCAATTGATATTGTTCCGTTTGAGAGAAATTGTCGAATGGTGTTATATCTACGACGTATATGTCTAGACCTACCGTTATATACAAAAATTTTAGCCCTAGCTATTGTTGCCTGGTTATCGTAATGAATACAAATAGCCGGTACAGGCTTTGACCATATAAGAATATCTTCTACGAAATGTCTTAACCATTCTTCTTCTTCTCCTACTTTATCTAAAGTAATAAACTCAGATTTCATAGTAGATCAAGCTATACATGTTTGTTTAGAAGATTTTCATGATATAGCGCCACCACCGAGAGTAAGCTGCTTTATTCAAAGCAATAAACTCAGATTTTCTAGTAGATCGAGTTATGCACGTTTGCTTAGAAGATTTCCATGATATAGCGCCACCACCGAGAGTAAATACATAGTCACTGGTAGACTTTGACTCTTATGTATCTGATATCCAATTGACATCACTGTATCCTTCAATTACTAGAGGATATTTTCCATAACATATTGAATATTCTTTTATCTATTTTAAGTATCCCAAAACTCTAAGTAATACATCCCAATGTTAATTACTTGGGTTACTTGTGTAACGACGGAGCTTACTTACCGAGTAAGCTATATCAGGTCTTGTACAATTCATTAAGTACATTAAACTCCCA
>CAIGRN010033985.1:0-22064 GCA_903798345.1 Fraxinus anomala
GCACTAAGATTGGTGCGGATGTTGGACGTGCACCCTTCACTCCCCTCTTTACCGTCATTTTTGAACTAAAATAGCAGAAATTATTGAATTTATATACAGATGTTAGGGATGGAACAGTTAACATAGGTTCTTATAGTACGTCTCCTTCATACAACTAAAGTACATCGAGCATAGGTCAAAGTGGAATGCCTGTAGAATTACATAGATATTTTAGTTATCAAATGCTTAGAGCGATAGAGCAAGTTAATACAATGGCTATAGATTTACTTGACTGAGATGTCACGAATGATCGTGTCCGTTGTTTTTGTTACTGTACACGATCTACTAACACAATCACTTAACATTGTAATATTTGAGTCTGCTTTTAGTGTATGTGGCCGAATTTTGTATGATTTCAAATCATAACTCAAAGAAGACATATTACAATGTCTAATGTGTAAAAAGGATTGGCAAGATGTTGAGTACCGAGTCCAAAATTAATATGTCCAAATTGCGTCTGATTAAGAAAATAATATTTAAATTCGTCATAATTTATTATTTTCTAAATAATATTCATTTTTTAAAAATACGTGTACTATTTTAGCTCCGTTCACTCAAAAAATAAGTAGTTGGTCCCAAACTTAAAAAATGATGATGATTTTTAAAATAAAAACTATAAGAAAAGAGGGCTCATGGGCGAGCTCGTGAGCTCATGGGTCAAGCGGGTTTGTGCTTGGCCTATTGACACCTTAGGTGGTGATGACGGTTGAGTGGTGGAAAATTTTATTGCGATAGATGACTTGTTTTCTTTTATTTATAATAATTTTTTATTTTATTCAATTTTATTTAATTTCTTCTAATTGTTTAAAAATGAAAAATGTGGAATAGCCATTTTGGCTTTATTAAATTAAGGTCTTATGCTTTACTTTTGGTCAACTAATAATTTCCTGGACTAAAATCTTCCAGAGATCTTTTGATGCACATTTATTTAAAAGATATGTAATCTTGTAGCACATTATTAAAAGGTTTGGACCTCTGCTCAAAATTTTTCATTGAACTTTTTAATCTCAACCAATTATCAACTCCTATTTGTGTCATATTCTTTCAAAACTATTTTTTTAAAATACTTATTTTCAACAAAACATTTACACAATAAAATATTTTGTACGTAAATTTAAAATCACTTCCTAATTTTTAACAACATATTCTTCAAAAAGTCAATATTTAAAGCAATATTTTTTTTCAAAAAAATGACCACCGAATGGGGCTTCCTCCTCATTTTCATCAACTATTCTTAGAATAATTAAAATAAAATAAAGGAAAAGTTGCAACGAAGGTCCCAAATATTTCATGTTGTTTTAGATTACATCATAACCTTTTATTTTTACGGCCACAGTTCAAACTTTTACATTTAATTGCAGCCACAATCTAAATAGGTAGCGACTTCGATTTAAAGATGAAGTGAGAACGAAAAATAAAGGTAGTTTGCACCATTGTCAAGACGAAAAGTTGCAGAGCTACCACAGCTTGTATATGCACTGTGTGTTTCTATTTTGCCGGGTGGTAATAGGTTGGGGAAAGATGAACAGTCATTTTTAAAAAAAATTTATTTAATTTTTTTATTATGAAAATTGTAAATATACTATTTTGCCCCTAATTTATTTTTTCCATCTGAGTTAAAATTGTAATTTCAATATTGACTAATGGGATTATGGATGGAATCAATGATTTGGACCATGGATGCAGTTAAATATAAAAGTTTGGGACTGCGATTGTAAAAAATGAAAGATTAAAATGTAATTTGCAGCAAAATGAAAAGTTTGGGACCTTCGCTATATTTTCCCTGAACTAAAAGTTGACATTGACAGAAGTGCTTATTTCTCAACGAACAACTAACGTGACATTATAATCTTATGACCGTTGGATTACGATCCTAATTTCAATTATTTGTAAAATCAGCGGTGATCCTCGTTTCTCTCTCTCTCCTCTCATGAACTAGAGAGAGAAGAAGAATAAAAGAACCTCTTTTTGCGAAAATACGCTGTTTGATTCTTTTGAATCGAATCGTGTTAATCTCTCTTCCCCCATTCTGCTTTTTTCTCCAATTTTCCGTGAAATACTTTTGTTTCTTCTTATCTAATATGTATGCTTTCTAGAAGAAACCAAATTATATGAAGGAAAAACGCAGAAATAAACGAATTGAATAAAATTAAATGTCTGGTATTAGGCATTTATGGAAAAGACAAAGTGGGCATCCGATAATTTTGTATAAGATTAAATATTTGGAAGTAGATTATTGAGATTCTTGTGAAATATCAAATTTTACCATGAGGGCATTGCATTTTTATGCATAAGATTGAACTTTGAGAGTGGGCATCTGAGATTTTGCAAAAGTATGGATTTTTGGATTTGGGTATCTGAGATTTTGGCAGAAGATTGAATATTTGGAACTGCGCGATTAAGTTTTGGTCATAAGCTCGGACTTTTGATAGTGAGCATCTATATGTTTGCAGAAGAGCGGATTTATCGAATTGGGCATTTGAATTTCCGCAAAAGATTGGATTTTTGGAATTGGGCATCTGAGATTTGTGAAAGTGGAAATGGCAACAATTGAAATGGATAGCGTGGAATGTGTATCTTCATCAGATGGAATTGAAGATGAAGATATCCAGTCATCAGTTTCTTCTCATAGTATCTTCATCAGATGGAATTGAAGATGAAGCTATCCAGTCATCAGTTTCTTCTCATCATCCTATTCAATACTCTTCAAAGCCTCACAATATACTTCTCTCTGGAATCGGTCCCACAAACGTCCATGAATTGCTCGAATGCCCGGTTTGCACCAAATCTATGTACCCTCCAATTCATCAGGTATTCTTTCTCTCTCCTTTTGAATTTTTTTATTTTTTTATTTTTTGTAGATGGCTATGCACTTCATGAGAAATATGTGTAGATTTATGCATATGAATGATTGTGGGGGTGGGGATGTGGGAACAAAATTGATGTTTTGATGGTATTATGGATGAATGGTTAGATTTTGTTGGAGGCCAATTTGGGAAATTTTTTATATTGAGTACGCTTTGAGCTGTTAAATTCATTTGAATTTAATAGATTGGGGCTTTGTTAGTTGTTCTATACCTTTGTTAGATGAAAATCGGAGTAATTGTTGGTATGTTATCATGGTTTTCTTACTTCCGTTTTTAGTCATTGAAAATCTGAGAATGATACTGTCAATGTAACTTGTGAAATATTGCTCTATTGGTTGAAAATGAAATTTGTTCTATGTTTTCTTAACTTGTGAAATATGGCTTTGTTAGTCATTTTTATTTTTGAGGCGGATTGGATAGTATACGACAATTTTAGAAAGAAAAAGAATCTCAAATCTTGTCTATTGAAATGTCAAATCCTCTCTAATACTGTAAATGGAACATGCCTTAAAAGGTATAGATAAGGCTGATTGCTGGTATTGTTTCGGTTTTTAAGAACTAATATTTAGAGTATTGGCTGCATTATGCAATAGATCGGGATGAAACGGGTACTGGAGATATTGACAAAGTTATTCTACTGCACTGTTTGAAATGTCTACAGATTGCTTGGAGTCTGGTGACTTCATAATTTCAATTTGTTGTAGTTATTGTTGAAGAGTTCTAGAAAGAACTATTGAATTGGTCAGAAAATCAATTTGTTCTTTTCTTTGTTTAAAAAAAAATAAAAAATTGGAGGCTTGTAATGTTCTGAAAATAACATTTGTAGGACCTTTGAGGCTGAAAGACCTTTTGTGATAGTTTTGGCTTTATGGGGAAATTAGACAAGGGGGGTTTCTGTGAAAACTCAACCGTCTTGAAGTTTGTTGTATATCTCGACTAATCTAGTGAGGATTGTCAAAATGATTTGTTAAGTTTGGCCTCCATTACGCCATGCATTCAAAATATATCATAACATGGAATCAATTATTCATGCGTCTTGCATTTAAAAATATTTCTGAAGTGGTTTGTTATTATTGATAAATCTCATGCACGCACCCATAGGGAATGGCTTGTTAGCAAACGTTGCTTTCATGAGTAACTTTGGTGCAAATCATTACAGTAGATAAGGGAGCCTGAACTCTTTTGGCATGTCTTCTATCTTTGTGTATTATTATTACATGTTTGATGTTGTACAAAACTTTTCCTTGCATTTTCAGAAGTGCTGGATAAGCAATGGTTGATTTACAATTTAATCTTTTGTAGTGTCACAATGGGCACACTATCTGTTCCACTTGTAAGACAAGGGTGCACAACCGATGTCCTACATGCAGACAAGAGCTGGGAGATATTAGGTGCTTAGCACTAGAGAAGGTAGCTGAGTCACTTGAGCTGCCGTGCAAGCACTGTTCTTTGGGATGCCTGGAAATATTTCCCTATTACATTAAACTTAAACACGAGGCAGTTTGCAATTTCAGACCGTACAATTGTCCATATGCTGGGTCAGAGTGCTCGGTTACTGGTGACATTCCTTGTCTGGTTGCCCATTTAAGAGATGATCACAAAGTGGACATGCACTCAGGATGTACATTTAATCACCGCTATGTAAAGTCAAATCCTCGTGAAGTAGAAAATGCCACATGGATGTTAACAGTAAGTTTCTTCTCGTGCTCGTGGATTTTTCATGTCACGATATGAATATTATGATCTTCTAGTTGTTATCATTCATATATAATATATGCATTTATTCGTTGCTAGCTGAGGATTTGTTATCCAAACTAATTCTAAATTTTATATCATGCATTTAATGTTTCCACATGTTTTTCAATGATGTATTCAAAGGCTTACAATGTGTTACCAAGGAACTGTTAATTAAGTATAGAATATAATTTCCTCTTATAATAATGCCCACCCATCCTTTCTTTTTGCTGTCAGTTCTCTTATCTCTCTCTCTCTCTCTCTCTCCTGCTCTTTGCTGGTGCTGCTTAACTTTAGCATGATTGTATACTCTGATTACTTCTCGGAGTCTACCATCTCATAAAAAAATGATCATGTCTAAAGTGCATATCCTGTTTTTCCATTTCTAGTTCAGTACTGAACTTAGCACAAGTTAAATAATAAATAGAAGATACAGAGTGCACCAAACTTTGTGCTGTCATGTTTTTTATGTTTTGATGTAACAACATTGGTGCCACAGCTGTTTTTGGCATTTCGATACAACTAATAACTATTGCTTCTTAAAAGCACAATAATTAGTTAGGTCATCTTGTCTCTGGTGTTTGTTTCATTAGGTTTTCCATTGTTTCGGTCAATATTTCTGCCTTCACTTCGAAGCATTCCAGCTTGGCTTGGCTCCTGTCTATATGGCATTTGTCCGTTTTATGGGTGATGAGGTCGAGGCTCGCAACTATAGCTACAGTTTGGAGGTTGGAGCAAATGGCCGAAAGCTCATATGGGAGGGTACGCCTCGTAGCATTCGAGATAGCCACCGGAAGGTCAGGGACAGTCATGATGGTCTTATAATCCAAAGAAACATGGCACTTTTTTTCTCTTGCGGGGACAGGAAGGAGCTGAAGCTTAGAGTTACTGGGAGAATATGGAAAGAACAACAAAATTCTGATGCCGGGGTGTGTATGCCAAATCTTTGTAGCTGAAAAAGTTAATTTTGGGCTGTCTTACATCTATCGACACGACACTGCCAGCGTGCTTGGTATGGAGGACTAGATAGTACTGAAGAGTACTAAGAAAGATAAGAAGCTAAGATCTTCTTCATTATATTATCTAGTTTTATCTAATATAGTATACCAATCACGCACTGCAAGCGTTTATGTTTGTGGGACTTTTTGTGTATGTTTTTCCATGATACGAAACAACTTGTTAACGTGTTAAATACAGCTTATCTCCCCCATGGTTGCCGAAGATTGAGCTTTAATCAATTGTCAATAAGTACCATTTTTCTTTCCTTATCACTTGATTTTTCTTTCCTCCCTACAGGATGATTGTTTAGCATGTGACATCGAGGGGGAGAAAATTAGACCTACTCTCGAAGTTTCCTACATTGACATTTTGCAATGTGCTTCTTTTTTGCAATGGCAAACACAGAATATAGCCATCAGATTTAATGTTTCTGTGCTTTGCACTTCTAAGCACACGAATCTTGCACTCATCTTGTGACTCTAGTGCTTGGAACTTACTGTATTCATGCAAGAAATTTT
Source organism: Fraxinus anomala (assembly GCA_903798345.1). NCBI lineage: Eukaryota > Viridiplantae > Streptophyta > Magnoliopsida > Lamiales > Oleaceae > Fraxinus > Fraxinus anomala. The sequence continues at coordinate 6,158 of CAIGRN010033985.1, forward strand.
AGACAGGATTTTTTTCAATCGTTTCCTTACAACCTCGTAATTTTAATATTATTGAAAGCGGACCAAGGAGCCTTCGCACATCATGACTAGCTACGGTTTTCTCATCATTGAAAGTGAGCTTATGAGTCCTTGCATCTGTAGGCTAGCTCATAGTTCACTTATTATTGAAGGCGAGTCTATAAGCCATTGAGCTTAAGGATTGGCTCGTGATTTTTTAATTATTAAAGACGAGCTTTAGCTTGTGATTTCTATTTATTACGGACGAGTCTTAGCTCATGATTTTTTGTTATGCGAGAGGATTGCATAGCCTATGTCTCGCCATGCGACTTCATTGATTGCATATGGCTCGTCTCGTCTTGCGAGAGGATTGTATCACTTATGCATCACTATATGAGATCTTCTTGTCGAAATTTATCATGCAAATGGACAACATTAACGTTTAAATTTGAGTGAATACAATTATAAAAAAAGACTATTATAAATTTATCCACGATGAAATTTATGAGTGATTCATAGATTAACATTTATGTCGAGTGATAATTAGTGCAATTATTATAAATTTGAAAGACTACAATTATAAAAAAATACTTCAAAAATAGACCTTCTTTGAAATTAAACAGTGAAAATCGAAGAGTAAAATAATAAAAAATTAGGTACATATCCCCATTTGGTTTAACTAAAAAAAGATTTTTAATATATTTTATTAAGAAAATTGAAATGTATGTTTAAAAATTTAATAAAAATTATGAATTTCATCTGTGATTAAAAATAAATTTAAGAAAAAATAAATTTTGAAAAATCGTGTCAGACTCGGACAATAATACATGCATAATAGTATTATTCATATTCAAAAGAAAAAAAAAAAAAGAATTATAATGCTAACATTAGCACAATCCCCAAAACCCAAAATGAACACCTGGGCTAGCCACGCAGTCCATACAAGAAACACGCTCACGTTGAGTGTGGAAAAGAATTAGGGTTTTTTTTTTATTGATTTTTGTAATGAATTCCTCACATTTGGGTAATTTGCTTCCGCCGGTTCTCTCTCCTCTGCAATTGAATCGTTTCTCTTTCTTCTACTCACGCTCCTCTCTTTCATCCACAGCTCGTAAGCATTCTCTCTTTATAAGCATTTGCACGTGTGATGCGATGTCGTTTTTGGAATTAACAACAGTTTCTACATTTTGGCATGAATATAAATTCACAGTATGGCTTATATTTGTTGTATCTGTATATTAAATCCAGAGGTTCTATTCTAATTTATATTAATACTCTCGAGTTTGTAATTTCGTCATAGTGCACAAGGGGGATTGAAGGAAAAATAAGTCCTTTCGACTGTAATAACATGGGAATAGTGCATAAGGGAGCTCGACTGTTTATTTGGCTTTACCGATCAGTGTTATAGTTTTTAGATATCGAACCTTCTTTAATTAAAAAACTACTTCGGGAGACTTATAGGTGCCACTGCTACATTTTATTTATTTGTTATCCCCGTCCTTGCTTTGCTTTTTGTGCTTTTGATAATTTTTTTTGTGGTTGCGATGAAACTAGACAGGTATTCTTAGAGCAACATCTCGAAGACTTTTTATTGTTGCAAAGGCACAGTCTCTATCAAATATGGCTAATGTGAGTTTGCATAAAAACACATTGTAAAACCATCTTATTTGACAAATGAATGATATGCAAATATGCTTTATATCTGCTGCTCACGTCTTTGGTTCTGGTCCAGCATGTTGTTGACCTGGATCAAGAGAATGTTGGAAGTCTCAAGCAACAAATAGCAAAGATATTTGAAGAATCATTAAGATTAACTGTCCCTGACGAGTTGGATGTAGAGCCTGCAATTGCTTCATGCCAAAATCCTAAATTTGGTGACTACCAATGGTATGCTTGTTCTTTTTGTATTGGAGTCCAGACCAACGTACTTCTTTACATGCCTTATAATAACTGCTTTACTAATAGGACAACACTTTCTTGTTGGTAGCAACAATGCAATGGGCTTGTGGTCAAAGGTTAAAGGCAAGTGTACGCAGTTCAAAGGCCCCCAACCAATAGGACAGGTATTGATGATTATATTTGCTATATCTACGTCATGTTATATTGACAGGAAAAATATTGTGGTTGTTATATCATGCCATATGTCTTCAATTGATAGTATTAGTTACATTTACATTTTTAGGCCATTATCAAAAATCTTCCTTCATCAGAAATTATAGAATCGTGCTCAATAGCTGGACCCGGCTTTGTAAATGTTGTATTGTCTCAGAAATGGATAGCAAAGGTGATTGATTTTTCAAACTTATCTCTTTTTGGTTGAACATTTCTATTTATCATTCTTGTTTATGAAAACCTTACCTAAAACCATACAGAGTATTCAAAGGATGCTAGTCAATGGTATTGAAACATGGTCTCCTAAGCTTCCCGTCAAAACGGCAGTGGTTGACTTCTCCTCACCAAATATAGCAAAAGAAATGCACGTCGGGCACTTGAGATCCACTATCATTGGAGATACACTGGCACGTATGCTGGAATACTCAAATGTTAATGTTCTACGGAGAAACCATGTTGGTGACTGGGGCACACAGGTAGATGTCTTTTTTCTGCTTATTGCTCTGTTGTGGGCAAATATGGACGTGGCATGGCCATATTTATCAGGGTATTGTCGTACTTTCCTTTTTATTAGGTACTCTGTATACTTTTGGTTTACCTGCTAGTTCAAGGTGTGAAAGAAAACATAAATTTCGTTATACGATCCTGCTAATATTTATTGTTTCTTTTCTCTTGGAGCAATAGTATTTGATACCTTCTATTATTTATTTATTTTAAGCTTTCTCTGAGTTTTATACTTGATTGCTCCATTCAATAGTCTATTTTAGATCGATCCAAGTTTTTTTTATCAAATTTAGAACTCAAAACAACGTCATTTTTATTTCTTTCTTTCCTTTTTTTTCCCATTGGAATGAGCCAATACTCAACAGCGTTTACTCTTGCCTTGTTGGATACCTTTGTAAGATATCTAGAAATTTATAGTTACACAGTTTTATCATGGATTCTTGACTGAAGTAAAATATGATTTCCTATCAAGTGTCTAAATTATATGTTTTGCAGTTTGGCATGCTAATCGAATACCTTTTCGAAATGTTTCCAAATGGGCAAGTTAATGATCAAGCCATTGGAGATCTGGAGGTAAGGGAAGAAATTTTGAACACTATCTGGTCCTTCAAGATCCCGTGTTTTATGTTCGTTCTTTCTTCAATTTGAGTTTGAAACTTGTTAAGTACATCATTTTTATCATATCATAGATGGTGAGTTGATATGATGGTGAGTGGTAGCACCATTTAGCACTACTTTTTTTATTGTTACATGAGTAATAAAGTAGAATTACTCTATATATCAATTTAACCTTGATTAAAAACAAAAAAAGACTTTTGTAAGGATTATGACTTATCTAATGATTGTTATTATCACTTGAATAGAAGAATATGTTTTCTGTGCCCTGCCAAGTAGCTTTTTAGATAGAAGATCGAGTACTTAAATAATTTGGTGCATTACACTTATCAAATAAATTGTAGCATTTAGCTTTCAGTTTTGATTTGTGAGACGCCTTGTCTTTGAAAATTTTTGTAATGACTAATGACACTTTTGTTTAAGCAAATTATTGCTGGAGAAGAGTGGAAAGACCATTATCTTTGGCTGTTATGTCAATTTTTTCTTCATTAATTGGTTAGATTCCATCTACTGCCTTGGTCTCAACTCTCAATTTTTGATTAATTGATAGAGCATTATATGTTACTCAAAAGTTAGGCATTGAAGTTAAGGTAAGGTTCATTGTGATTTGTTATGTGAGCCAACATAAACCATTGACATTGAGAGAGGTCAAACACTGATTATTCAGCAAAAACAGATGTCAAAAAGCTAGTCTGTTATTGGAAAAATCTGTCTCATGTTCGTCTGATGTTCTTTTCTCTCTTTATTGAGATTTGAACTCCATGGGATCATGATGTCAATCAGAAATTAAGGCCTCCTTTTTCCTTTGGGGCTAGGTTTAAAGCACAAGAAATAACTTTTATTTTGGTGTTATTAACATTTATTTGCTCTGTCATCTGTGTAAGCATACTTGAAGAATAAATCTAGTTATTGCATTTCATTGGGAAAAAGATTTTTATAAAGTAGGATGCACAAAGGTTCTCCTTTTTATTCAAGTGTGGCTTTTCAGGCATTTTACAAGGCATCGAAGCAGAGATTTGACAGTGATCCTGCATTTAAGGAGAGGGCCCAACAGGCTGTGGTCAGTCTTCAGGTGAATAACTCGATAGCTTAAGGACTTGAGAATTGTGACTCATTATTATTACTTTCTTCCTAGCCAAAACATCCCGAATAAATAACCGTTGGTAACAACGCTTTAAACATTTTTCTACCATAAAGGGAACATCATCTAGTTGCGTGGAAGACTCCGTTTATCTCATTGCATGACTCTCTGACCTTATCCATATTACAGGGTGGAGAAGAGAGGTATCGGACAGCATGGACCCAAATTTGTGAAATCAGTAGAAGGGGATACGAAAGGGTTTATGAGCGGCTTGGAGTAGAGTTAGAGGAAAAGGTGGCGAATTTTTCTTACTACCTTGTGAAGGTTTATTGTAAAACTTGTGGTAAATATTGTTTAGAAAGGTCCAATCACACTGTCAAATAAGCAAAAAACAACGCAATAATGCATTTTGTTGCGTAATGTGCATACTTTGTGCAGGACTATTTCAGTGTTAAGCTATTTTTTGAACATGTCAATTGCCTCCTGAAAACTTAGGGATTGTTCTCTTCGTGTTTCAGTTTTTAGTTTTGAATTCATTTTGGATTTTGTGTTTTGTGTGTTCATTTTGAAATTGCTGAAAATGCGTTCTTTTTGTCATTTTGAAAAATTGTTTTCAAAAATAAAAAAAAATGAAGTTTTGGCTTGGTTTTAACTGAAAACAACAAAAACGACTTTTTGGCGTTTTCCCTTATTTGTAAATTTTAAGCTCATTTTTGGAAATTCGTTTCTGAAAATAGGTAAGTAAACGTGCTTTCAATGTCTTCGAAAACTGAAAATGGCTTGAAAACTGCAAAGAGAACAGCCCCTTTAACATTTCCTAATTGCCTAGACTTTGTTTCTGGTCTAGTGAAACAATATTTGTTGCCTTAGTTTTGAATGAAATTTTGGAAATCCAAGAAGGTTTAATTAACATCTGGATTACACAGATGACTGAAGATGATATGGTATCTAACAATATTTCTTTATGCTCCGGTGACAGTGAAATCTTATACGATGTTTTTGGTATTTAACTTTTTTTGACTGGGTATGCAGCGGTACTTATTTTAGTTTTCAATTTTTTCAGGGAGAAAGTTTTTACAATCCATATATTCCAGGGGCGTTGGAGTTGTTGAGCAAACATGGATTAATTGAAGAAAGCGAAGGAGCTCGTGTTATCTTTATTGAAGGGAAAAATATTCCTCTTATTGTTGTGAAGAGGGATGGTGGATACAACTACGCTTCAACTGATCTTGCTGCATTATGGTTAGTTCCGAACTTTATGTGTTTATTATTGGATGCATGGTATGTCGTCCATTCATGGAGATTCTCTCTAGTTGTCTGTGTCAGTTTATCTTACAGCCTTCTCTAAATTACACAATGGGATTAATTTAACTGTCAGAAAATTCTTTCACATCAACATATAAAGAATTGGTCAGTGGTAATGCTGATATCTTTTAAAACTGATAAGATGTTATAACTCAACCAAATGGTAATTATGTGACTGATTTCGAAACTTAACTGCATTCTATATGGTGTTTCTGCTCATATGCAATATTAAGGTATCGACTTAATGAAGAAAAGGCGGAGTGGATTATATACGTAACTGATGTTGGCCAGCGAGAGCATTTTGAAATGGTCTTTACGGTAAGTTATTATGTTGTTGTCTTACTCCATGACTACATGGTGCATCAACCTATATTTACCGCCTTTTAATCATATGTGCTGTTAAGTTTCAAGTCTAAATACCGCTTCCTTCAATTTTCTTTCAGGCTGCCAAACGAGCTGGTTGGCTTCCAGCTGAAGATAATAAGTATCCCAAAGCTAGCCATGTAGGATTTGGGCTTGTTTTAGGAGAAGATGGAAAGCGATTCCGCACTCGCAGTACTGAAACTGTCAAATTGGTCGATTTACTTGATGAAGCCAAAAGTCGATGCAAAACAGTTTTAATCGAAAGAGGTAAAATAATAGTTGCTTCTGGAAAATCCTTGCATTTGTTGTCTGCACTCCAACGATTATGTGTTCAGTAGAAAATCAGTTTTTGCCAACTATCTATTCATATGATATTTTAGTGGAGCTGCTAATGTCTGATTTCAATTTCTTGGATCTGAATGTCATGTCATGTATGCTTTTCATTTTATTACCAGGTAAGGCTGATGAGTGGACCGCGGAGGAGCTTGATAGAACTGCAGAAGCAGTTGGATATGGTGCCGTAAAGTAGGTTTCTTGCCTTTGCATACCTGTTTTCTTGATTTTTTGACATCTCCTGTTTAATCAGAGCGCAGAAAGCCTAACTTACTAATTGGTGCAATAAACACAATATCTTGGTACAAGGATCATGATGTCTGTTAGTATATGATCTGTGATTTATTTCCAGTTTGAGATAAGGAAAGCAAACCAACCGTATTTATTTTTCAGTGCGAGAAACTTTTAGCTATTTATAGAAAATAAGCTTGGTGGAAGGATCAAAAACTTATCTGCTTGTTTAGTTCTAGTTTTCAGTTGTGGATTTAGATTAGGTTCCACATATACACAGGCGTGTGAGCATATGCATAGCGTGTTGGTTTGACAGATGATGTGCTCATATTTGTTTGCATACTTTTTTACTGACATCTGAACTAATATTTTTTTGTCGGATATTGAACAGATATGCTGACCTGAAGAATAACAGAACTACCAATTACACCTTTAATTTTGATCAGATGCTTAGTGATAAGGTGGGTTCGCTGAAATTAATGCGTTATATAATGGGAAGAAATTATGTAAGGAACAATTTTTAGTCTATGCATTGATATACGAAGTTTGGTACTTGGTATATGATCATATTAATCTTGATGGCCAGTCCTTTGCTGTAATAAAGTATTTTATATTGATGTAGTTCTTAATCCTCCTAAATTCCCTTTATCATAGTGCCTCAACTGAGTGTTCCCCATTTCCTTCCCCAGTTAGCCTCTTTTTTAATTTTTGGGTGTACTAGTATTATCTATTGACTAATCTTCAATCGTTCAGTTTACACCTGATTGCCTTTTCTTTTATGTGCAGGGAAATACTGCTGTGTATCTGCTGTATGCACATGCTCGAATATGCTCAATTATAAGGAGATCGGGTAAAGATATAGAAGAATTGAAAAAGGTAAGATACCGTCCTTGAAGTTTTGTGAAAACTACAATATGCCCCTGTTTGGCTCCTCTCTTCTAAAACTCATTTTTACTCAAACTCATTTTCAACCATCATGTGATCCACAACTTTTATCAACTTTTAAACTACACGTCATTAATTTTTATTAAAATCTACTAAAAATCTGACTTTTAGCTAAACGGAACAGAGGCTATATAAATAGTTTCCTATCTATATTTTTCAATGTGTTATATACTAAGCCCCTGTTTGAGCCCCATTTTGGTAAGAAAATGTATTTTGGAATAATAATTTTTTGGAGAATGTGTGATTAAAAAAGAAGAAATGTTTTCGATTTACGTATAAAATTATTTTATGAAAAAATGTGTAGTTGAAAATGAGTTTTGGAAAAAGGTTAAAACATTATGCCTTTTATTCATTTGTCAAAGGTTAAAACATTATGCCTTTTATTCATTTAGGTCTTAATATGCATTATTCTAAATTGTGAAAGAAAATAATAATTCCCAGTAAGGAAAAATTTCCAAATTTGATCAATTTAACTTGTCTTCAAATTTCAATTTGGTCTTTTACAAGTAGGGTACTTGCATCATTATTTTGTATTCAAACTTGACCTCAACTTCTGACGATAAGCTTGGCTTCTCTCCAATTTTAGCTTGAAATTTTTTAGCAAATATGTTAGTGGTAGCTGGGAACATATTCGGCAATCATGTTTAACTGAGCTTAGAAAATAAATTATGTCGATTCACACAAGTTTGAATAACTTACGATTTTCTTAGTTTTAAGTAAAAAGATGGATTTAGTTAATTTGAAGGTAAATCTTATAGTCAAAATAAGTAACATACTTGTTTCCAATATCTTACCATCAGAAGTTAATTATTTAAAACAAACTTATTTACTCGTAACTGAACTTTTAAAGCTTAGATAAATGCATCCAAAGTTCACAGTTCTTTTTAATTTACAATTTGAACAACTTGTTGATTATGTTTGTGATAGGTTGGAACTTTAGAGTTGGCTCATCCCGATGAACGTGTATTAGGACTTCATTTGCTCCAGTTTGCCGAGGTAATAACTTCCTGGGAGATATAACCATGTCTAAACATGTCGCGATCCCTTGGATGCATTGACATTTTCTTATATTTACCTCATTGTGTTATTTTTGGGTTTTGCTTTCCTTCCACACTTTGCAGATTGTTGAAGAAGCATGCACCAATCTTTTGCCAAATGTGTTGTGCGAATATTTATACAATTTATCTGAAGACTTCACAAGATTTTATACCAACTGTCAGGTATGAAGCATAAATTTATATTGCACCAAAAATTAAAGTAAATAAATATATTTGAGAAATATTTGAAGCCTTCTTCTCTTTAGTAATGATGATTTTGAGGGTTGCTTGAGAGGAAAGGGTGGGTATGTTGCTTGCTGGCTTGGGCTAATTATTTGCATAGGGAAATGAAATAGGTTCAAGATTGAAATATAATTTCAAGTTCAGAAACTTGATGAGAAGATGTGCCTTAATGATAGTTGACTCCAATAAGTCTGGAAGCCTCGAAGTTCATCTTGTTTTCCTAAAATCAGTTTTGCCAAGGCTATAGTGCATTACTGCTGCATATTAATCCGGAATGGAGTTATTGTGACNCTTGTTTTCCTAAAATCAGTTTTGCTAAGGCTGTAGTGCATAACTGCTGCATATTAATCTGGAATGGAGTTATTGCGATGGGGAAGGGAATTTTTTGAGATTGTTCTCCTATCAAATGGTTTATGAGTGCCACGTGTTGAAGCATGCTCTCTTTAAGTTCCATCTCCCATATATTAGCTGTATTCTTGATTTCCCAAGTCTGGAATTAATAATTTAAGGCTTTATGTGACAAAGGCATTTGCTGAGTGGCATCTTTGTCCACACACCGATTATTGTCCTTGGCTGCGACTTGAGGTGTAAAAATGGACAACGGTCCGGATAGGCCTCTAATGCAGATTCTAATTGATTGATTAGACTTGGCCCTAGAAAAAAGGTTTTTATAACTAATATTGGAAAAAACTTGAACTCTCTATAGGCCTTGAGCGGGTCAGCCAAACTAGGCTAGCCCCAGCTAAGTTTGCATGTCTTTTGGATCGTGTTTACTAGTCTTTTCAACATCTTGTTTGAAATCAATGCAGGTTGTTGGCTCAGCAGAGGAGACTAGTCGACTCTTGTTGTGTGAGGCAACAGCAGTCGTCATGAGAAAATGCTTCCATTTGTTAGGTATCACACCTGTATACAAAATTTGAGCCATTGTGGAATCATGCTCGACGTGTATTTTTTGTGTTATTGCTGCAAGTTGGATCACACCTTGTTTTTAAGCGTTGAGAATCTTGATAGTGATTAAATGAACAATGGCCCTAAGATGGGTGTTTGTAGGAATTATTATTAAACGTTCCTTCTGGTATGACAACCATTTACTATCTTTAGAAAACCAATTTTTGTTCCATATAAGGAGGTGAGGGAAGACTATAGTAACCTTTTCAACGTTCCTCGCACTCCAAATGATTACACAGCCAATCTTAACGTGCTGTCCGATGCATAAATTGCAGAGGAGACCACTCGGGTGTACAGATACTTCATTATAAGCAGGTCACACGGAGCTGAACGCTCCCTTCCCCACAATTAGATATGATATCAGAATTCATCTTCCCTTAACGTTGTCATTTTACATTAATGGCATTACTACTGACAAATAACATCCATAGAGATGATAATCAAAGCTGAGTTCGAATTAGGATTCTGATTTGACAAAAGTAACATACAATCATCAGCTATTGCTACTATACAGTGGAATGGTTTTTAATCAAGCAGCAAAACTGGTACAAGGATATAATAAAACACGGATGGGTAAATTCACGATAGCAAGTTCAGAGAAAAAACGGATTCGATGTAGGTCAATCCGTCTGTGCTATTAGCCACATGGAGTGAGCTTCTTGTTACCTGCCCCACGAGGGTTGTCATCTTTCCAGTCGTCCCATGCTCTTGCCTTCTCTTGGGCACCATCATCGTATTCCTCGTCCTCCTCTTCACCTGGCCTTGATTTCTTGTTATCCTTATACCACGAGGAGTTGGCTTCTTCCATAAGCTGCATATTCCTCTCTTGCCATTTATTCATTATTTCCATCTCCTTCAATCCAGCTTCCTCTATGCTCATCGTTGGTAATCTGCAAATTAGTACAAAATTTCAGCAATTGTTTACCAATTGCATTTTCAGTAAGGTGGATTACTGCAAAAGTACAATAAACAAGATTTGAACTTTTTTTTCTCTCTTCTATTAATGTCTAATGCCGTTTAGTCCACCCAACCAATCACGCCACAAGGGATTGTCCAATGATAGTTTATTATCATTTTCAAATAGTTGCGTTAATTCCATTTATAACGCAAACTTACCTATAATGAGGCTGGAAAACCTCAGCTGCAATTCTTTCCCGTTCACTTGTTGGGTTTTTGGCCACAAGACTTGTTGGTCCAAAAATCATGGGCTGGTGCTTGTGCTCGTGAGCCTGTGAAACATTAGCTCTCCCCTCTATAACATCTTGAGCAAAAGTAGCACATGTGATTGGAGGTGCAGGTTTTGTATATCGAGCTCGTGTTGCAGCATTCCGATGCCAGGTCTCGGCTTTCTTGGTGCGCTCGTCAAGAGTAAGCTTTGAAATTTCAATGTCCCCTTCCTGTGGGAAATAGCACATCACCAGGTGCATCTCAATGTCTTTAACTGATTATTTAGCATGACATTTGAAAGAAGACTCTTAAGCAGCATGTTTGGCTAAGCTTAGAAAGTTTACGTAACGTTTAAAATAAATATTTTTTTTTATGTGGAAGTTAAAAATAAGTAAATTTCTTGTTTTGAGCGCGAGATAAAGAATTACTTTCGAGAAGAGTAACTTCTTTACTTGAAACTAATAAAAAAGTAAGTTAACAAACATGTTTGGAGACAAAACTTTACTTAAAAAGTAACTTCACACTTCTTTAAACCTTTTAGGTTTAGACAGACATGCTTGCAATCTGGCACCCGCCAATTTTGATCATAACAAAATTGACAACAAGCGACATCACATCCACCACCAAAATTAACGTGCTATACCTGTGACTGCTTTTCTTTTATAGCAGAAAGCATCTCTTCCTCTTTCTTCAGCATTTCCAACAGATCAAAAGCCTTCATACAGAGAGACTTAATTATATAACTACGAAGAACATAAAAAACAGAAAATAGCAGCAGCTGGGATGGCACAGAAGATGCTGAAAATTTGGACCAACCTTACAGAGCACCAAGGATATTGTAGCCAGCCATGCCTACAGAAACAGTAATAATAAGATTCAGCAAAAATCCAGAGTCACAACGAGGGTGTAAACAACCATACAAATGGATGAAATTTATCATCTTAAATCCTTAAAGCACACCATGTAGCACTTGCATCAATATATATTAGTCTACTTGAGATAGGAAGTTTGTCAAAATAAGCTTGATATGTTGTAACAAGGATGCAATTTCACAAGGGGAACCAAGTGGTGCTCAGACATCCGTAAATTTGGGCATCAAAAAGCATTTCCCGAGTAAACAAGCAACCAGTTGAGCCGCAGAAGAAGAAGCCCATTCAATACAGAAGCTCAAAACCATTGTTAAAAAGAAATTGTTTTTAACTATCCCTTCTACCATCATGTAAAACAGATAACATAGATTTGTTTCTTGTGATAGAAAGTCAAGAGTTAGGGAGTAAATTAGGGGAAAATATACCATAAAAAATAAAAATAATGAGTCACAACACATTGACAGAAGAGCCAGAATATAACACTTCTCAGGGGCACAGGACAAGAACTCCGAAGTGAAACAACTGACCTCTCTTTCTTCTTCTCCATCATCATCAAGCAGATCTTCTTCCCCTGCCTCGACTGGAGTTGATAATGCGGAGGCTCTAGTTGAACGTCCACGGCGTTCCTTCCACTCCTTTATTTCTAGCAATTTGGACTCAGCAGCTTTTTGACGTTTGAACCGAGCAATCTGGAACACGGTGATATTATTAGTAAATAAAGAGTAGTTTGGCTTCATGCAGCAATAAAAGGCAGAATGTGAAAGGCTAAAGAAGCCTAATGAAATAAAGTAAGACATGGGATACTTGGAACTTATAACAATACAATTTCACCTTCTTAGCCCTTTGATCTGCAAACGAATTACCACCTGGTTGTGCAGATGCTGTTAACTCATCTTTGGGAACAAGATCCATCGCCTCACAAAATGAGAGAAATTCCTAATAGAACCAAGGGAAAACCAAGAATTCATGGCATCACTAAGTTTCGTAAGTACTGCTTTCACTAACAATAAGAATTTGAAAGACGCATATACAAGCTTTCTTAAAACATGTTTGTGGCGAAAAACTATTACCTTCAACTTGGCCTGTGAAGCCATAAGACTTTGAATCCTGTCTTCTTGTGCAATTTTCTCTATTAATTCACCAAGATAATATGGCACCTGTATAAAATGTCATGAGGTTTAAATGTTATCATTGACCAACTATATCTAAACTTGTTATGGTAATATACATACATCAGGTTTTCTACAAAAGCTCAAACTAAATCCCCGTTAAGCAATATGTGCTATTTATACAATTAAATTGAAGAAAAGTTGATTATGTTGAGAGAAATAGCAATTCACAAGCATAATTTAGGTTGTAACCACAATAAAAATCACTTCATTAAAGATTAGCAATAAAAAAACACCCTTGACATCATAAATTTACTACTCATAGTCAAAACCTGATTCGCCGAATAAATCCAACCTTCTAATACATCTCATAGGTGAAGCTTCAGTTTTTATTCTCTTACATATATTATCATCATTTGACATGCATTTCAGAAATTCAATTAAATTCCCCACATGAAATCAATAAGCTTCTATGAAACATAATACTAATGCCTTTCTCAACAAAATATACTTTCAATTGTAAATTCCACATCTTTTCCCACCCAGTGGCGAACCCAGCACTCGACGAGGGGGCGGGGGCGCGGCCGCGTGTGCTGGGCTCCGCCGAAACAGTGGACAGACTGGAAGAATCGAAGACGATGACCGGAATATGGTTTCTGTTTTCTTCTTCTTCTTCCTCCTCTACTTTTTTTTTTTTTCAAGTTTAGGCTTATTTCAGGCTTTCAGACGGACTGCACCGCAGTGAGCAGCGAGGACTAGACTCCAGACTCCTGTGGGCTGTGAGCAGAAAGCCAAGATCTGTCACTTGCCGACACCGGATCACCTCAACAGAAAGCCAGAAATGGAAACGAAGTCAACAGAAGGACCTTCTGGTGACTGGAGTCACTGGACAGTGAGGCAATGAGTCTCCTTCATTATTCTTTTACTGTTTTACAGATTTTTTTTTTTTTTGGCTTTGGCTTTGGCTTTGGCTTTGGCTTTGGCTTTGGATTGGTATTATTTTTTACTAATAAGTTATCAATATGTGATTTGTGAATCTGTGATTTGGGATAAATAATTTATGTTGTACGAGTCATTGAGTTATGAATTATAATTTATCATTTGAGTTTTGATTTGTGATTTGAGAATTTATTATTTATGTTTAGGAATTTAGGGTTTAGGGTTAAAAAAATCCAATTGAGAAGATGTTGGGCTTAATTCAACCATCCGTGCTTTGTTTTTTAGTCAATTCTAATTGAAAAATAAATTTGGGCATTTTGCAGATTATTGATCAATTTTTTCAACAGAAATGAAAGTCCATGCCCATTTTTTATGGTTCTAGTAGTGCATCTAGTATCGCTACTACTTCTAGTCGAGCACACGATGTATTAAATAACACGAAAAAGTCTCGACCCCAATTTAATGTGGATAATCTTATATCTGATCCAGGGAAACGCTACCCTATCGAGTCATATGATCATAATATCAGAGATGATATTAGGATGGCATACTTTGAGAAAGGTCATCGTTAACCACATGGACATGATTTTCCAAGAAGACCGATGGGAAATGATAATATATGTTTTCGGAAAGAATGGTTCACTAAATTTGATTGGTTAGAGTACAACGTAGAAAATGATGTAGCGTATTGTTTGTATTGCACATATTCAAACCCAATACAGGGTGTCAAGGGGATGGACATATATTCATTAAGACCGACTTTAGGGATTGAAAACATAAAAAAATATTGAAAGATCGTGTCTGTCTCTTTGATAGTGCTCATAATCAATCTTTCGTACAGTGTACCAACTTGATGAATCAAGAGCAAAGTATCTCCTACGTTATTTCTAGCCAAAGTAGTAGTCAACGACCTCAATTCAATGTGGATGATCTTATATCTGATCCAGGGAAATGTCCCTCTATCGAATCATATGATCATAACATCAGAGATTATGTTAGGATGAATACTTAAAGAAAGGTCATTGTTAGCCACATGGACATGACTTTCCAAGAAGATCGATGGGAAATAATAATAGGTGTTTTCGGAAAGAATGGTTCGCTGAATTCGATTGACTGGAGTACAATATAGAAAAGGATGCGACGTATTGTTTATAGAAAAGGATGAGAGACAATAGTTGGGATAATTTGCTAAGTATGGTGATTGAGTTTTGTCTTGGTAGACATATTTTAGTGCCCAATATGGAGGATGTCGTAGTATTGAGAGGTCGACCTAAGCGTACAACTCGACAGGTGACTTATTATCATGGTTTTTATGTTGATTTGTATTGTCATATAATATACTCAATCTTGCAAGAGTTGAATGATCGTTTTCCAGATACAACTATTGAGCTTCTTGCCTACATTTCGTGTTTTAAGTCCAAGGGATTCTTTTGCAGCTTTTGATAGGGATAAATTGCTACGTCTTGCTCAGTTCTATCCTTTGGACTTCAATACTGAAGAGCTTTTATTACTTCCACCTCAACTTGACAAGTTTCTTATACTTGTGAGAATGTATGAAGCTTTCTCTAATCTCAATAACATATCTTGTGTAGCTGTTCTTGCTATTTTCCATTAGTTTATAAGCTGATCACCTTAATTTTGATATTACCTATGGCAACCGGTAGTGTTGAAAGGGTATTCTCAGCTATGAATCTAATACTTACGCAACAAAATGAGAAATTGCTGGTCGAATGATAATTTGGTGGTTTACACAGAAAAAGAGATTTTTGAAAAAATTGAGAATGAAGCAGTATTACAACGTTTTCAAAATATGAGATCCTATAGAATACAGTTGTCTAAACTTAAAGTTACAGAGTAAAGCTATATCGTGTATTTTCTTAGTATTTTTGATTATATTGAATTATATTTTCATATATATATAATTTTTACGTTTTAGTGCATTTACATATATATATTGAATAATTTTTAATATTATTTAATTACATATTAATAAACGACATTGCTAATACAATCGCTGATTGTTGACGATCAACGCTAAAGGTCCGCCCTAGCTAAACCTAAAACATGGATCTATCACTGTTTATACCCAAATATTCAAATTCAGATTAC
>CAIGRN010033986.1:0-18501 GCA_903798345.1 Fraxinus anomala
ACTCGAAGGTTTGGACGAGAACATGTTCATTTATTCTGGACGACCATAAGGTACTCCATTCGCTCAGATTTTGGGCGTCTTGCAATCTTGGGTGATGATGTTATTTTGTTCTTGGGCCTCCATTATATTCATCAATGGTTCTATTGGGGCCTTTGTCTTGGACTTCCCCAATTGGGCTTCATTCCTTGGACTATTTAATTTGAGCTAAACTTTTTGTATGTCAACAAGAACATATGCGAACATGGCATAAATATAGCTTTTGACCCTTTAGGAAACTCATCAATGGTTATCGTGCAACTTCCAGAATCATTGTCGTAATCTTCTATTATCTTCCTCTCGGGAGATTTGATCAATGAATCAGTAGCAGGAACCATACTATTTCCATTGCTTTCCTCCGATGATTCAAGACTGTGATCACTAACAACATTCGCATCTACATGATCACAAACAACATACGCATCTACATGCAAAATTAAAAAGGTTGTGATCTCGAGACATTGATTTAACAATTTCTCATGCAGCAAAAATTACTCTTCGGATCAATCACTCACGCTGAGAGTTCCTGAGGGGCCAAATTCTAACAGCCCCAAGGATGATTTTGCGAATCTTGTTATAGCTCAGAAATTGTTCAGGCTTGATACAAACATTGTTTGAAATTCTGGGCTGTTGAAGTTCTGCAACGACTCGTCGTGTAGAAAATTATTCGTAGTTGATCAAACGGAGGGTAGTATTGCAAGAAAATTTTATATTGACTCGAACTGAGTATGGCTGATCATGGAATGTAACTGCTGCTTCTCCTGCTTTCGTAATCTGAAACTGCATATCTGTGTGGGAGATATAGTTATCCATGTTAAAGATCTTGAACAAGAATACAGATTGCAAGATAGATGAAAGTAGATTTTTTTTTTTTTTTGAGGGAAATAATGAATCTAAGGGACAGTATATATAGGGTTTAGGGAGTAAATTCCATGTTCAAGTATTGCTGTTTTTGGTAAAATTTCTTTATCCGTGTAGAGAAGGGGAAAAAAGTGAAATCAATTTAGGAATTTATACTTTCTGGACAAACCAAGGAAAGTTACCATATTTATTTTATTTCTATTTTTTTTTCCGTATATATATATTCCCTAGAACTCTGTTTTTCCAGTTTCTTTTTTATAAAATTGATGTTTTGAAAATTGGATTGGATGGGTCGGGTTTTCCAAATGATTTTTTGTAAAAGAAAATATTGTTAAATAGCGATTCAACTTGGAAATATAAAATGTTGTTGTTTTTAGTATTGTTGATTTTATAACTTTAACTTTTAGTTAATGATACAATTTCATTTTTTATTTTATATTCATGAAAATTATTTTATGATATGCCTTATATACTCAAATAATTAATTTCGAATACAAATATTCTAAGCCCCGATTTGATGTAGCTTAAAAAGTTGATTAAAAAAAATCAATAATTAATTTTAAGTTAACAACACATTTTTTGGGATCCATAAGTTTTAAAATTAACTTTTAAAATCACATATTTTATTAAATTTATCAAAATATATTTTTAGCTACATCGTATAAGTAGCTTTCGAAAACAATGCCCTGCTCAAGCTTTATTGTGTAATTGAATTGGCAACGCCAAGCACATAATTCAGTTAAATTAATTTATCAATCTCATTCTTGCCAAATAGTACATGTCGTATGGATGCCAACGAGTTGAGCAGTGACGAGCATCATATTTTTTTGAAATTAATAAATCTTAGATATTAGGGAGAACAATAAAAGAAATTGTATTTCTTATTTTGTTTTGTTTTTTGTTTTGTTTTTTGGAAAAAAGTCGTGCACAATGCTCAAAAGATGAACAAAATATAAAATTTGAAAAAAAGAAAAGGAAAAAGAAAAATCAGAATTATAGAATTCTATGTGGTCAATGAACTCCAAATGACACCACGTGGTTACGTTAGAGTAGTGGCATTGAAATCTAAATTCAAAAATAATACATCCTTCGTTCCATAAAAGAAAAGGTTTAACGGATAGATAAAAATACACATTTTTGTACAAAAATAAACGAATTTGATTAATTCAATCTTCTTTGAGATATTCATTTGGTTCTTGGACATAAACTATTGAAGGTAAATTTCCAAGTCTCGCGGAATTGTTATAATCTTGAGGAAAATGATCTACTAATCCGGGAAGCACCAATGCAATAATCCTAAATATTTTCATAAACCAACCTTCTTTATATTCCACACCCTTTCTCCAAGGCAATACTAAACTCCTAATCAGCTCGTAAACCGCATTTAAAATCTTCGGTAAAATGTATAGCAACGAGAAGTAGTTCTTATTTGGTTCTTCCTCTCGAACCTGCATCTCAGTCGAAGCAGGTAATGTGTTAGTATACATACCTTAATTAGCTCCATACACAATGAGTTTCAGAGAGAATTTTTATTTTTTTGTTATGTTATCAAGGCAGTTTAGGTATTGAAAGATTTTTCATTAAAAATAAAGAGAAAAGAAAAGAAAAGAAAAATGAAAACAATGAAAGGAGAATTTGTTGTACAAAACAAACCTCAAAAGGTGTTTCTATAATTTTCAAAATAAAGACAAATATATCCATACTAGTTTCTTATCTTGGAGAATGTATCTTTTATGAAATCAAAAGGAGATTAGGGAATAGAAAAATTATGAACAAGAATACATAGATTTACATGCAAATCCTAAATGGGAAAAACTACGGATCGGAGGAGATCATGCACTATATCAAAGATGATTACAAGAAATAAATGCTTTCGACGGCCAATCCCAATAAGGATTATTCTACTTGAGCATTATGTACATCAGGGTATAAACCCTAATGTACATGTAGCAAAACCCATCATATAGCATGCGAGAATAATAAAAGATGTTTATACCACTCCAAACAGGATCAATGGTGGGCTATGAGATCGAGTCGATCCCTCCACTACCACCACACACCCCAAAAATTCTCATAATCTTAGTTTCACGATATATGTTTCACTATGAACTGGGCCAAAATGAATTTGTGTCAACATACTCTAACATCTCTACTACTCTCTATTCATATATTTAACTATGATATTTTTTACCGTATAAAGCAAAAAATGTTAAATTTATCTTTTATTTCCAACACCAATACCAAAATCAAAACTCACCTGCCCCTTGTAGCAGCTGTTGAAGTATAGGCATGCCCCAAAGTGCCTAAACAAGAGCGTTTTATCATCGTACGGCAATCTAGGCACAATATCATTGCAATAAACATATCTTAAATATTTCACATTATACAATCTCATTTTTTCCTTCATGTACTCCCCAAATTGCTTATTTCCCACTCTTGGCTGACCAAATGTGTATACTCCTTCCAATCTATCCAACAACGTTTCTTCTCCATGCATAGTTAATATAGCTACAAATAAGATTGCCAATGCCCCTCCAAGACTGTGACCTGTCAATATAAACTTGGCATTCTTGTTATCATGGATTAGGGTTTTTAGATGTTCCCTTATTGTGTAATAGGCAAAGAGTTTTTGGTTTGAGTTCAATTGGATTTTGTTAGGCCATCCTTCGATCTTTTGTAAACCTAGAGCTTTGAGGAATCCTCCGTGGATTTTTCCGATGCCTGGAAACTCGTACCACGAGATGTCAATGTCTGTGCGCCATGCGATGGTATCGAATGGTTCTGTCCCCCTGAATGCGACCACGATTAGGTTATTGTTGGTGCTTGTATCTTCGAACATAATTGCTTTCGTGGTGTTCATTTCCTCGTAATCTACAAAAGATTTGGTTCTAATAGTTTAGACTTTCAAATTAGGTTTAATGCGTTATGAGAGAAAATAAAAAACTATGAATTCAATTAAAATTGTCCACTCAAGCAACATATGGCCACAGAATAAAATTATTGAAAATCTAAAAAGTGCTTACTATAATCAATATTTGTTGGTGAATATTCATATTTCGTAGCCAAAAAAAAAAAACAAATGTTTTCATAATACCAAAATCTATAAATTTATTTTTATTAGTGAATACCCACCGAAAAATTAAAGTTATTAGCATAATTCTTTTAATTATTATCAAGGAGAAAATCCAATTTGGAGAATTCGTTGCTAAATTTATTTTGTAAATATTGGTTAAGGAACTTTTTTTTTCAAAAAAATGTCTAATCATCCACCCTTACAACAGTGATGTATGTTCCATGTAAAATGATAATTCAACATTAAGAAAAAAATTTGGTAAAAAAAATCAAAATTATCGCCACGTTTATCTTAAATGGTTTTGTTTCATAAGGAGAGAGATACGCGAAAATCATATGTAAAATTGTAAAAGTTCAATATTTACAAATTTATTTTGGTAAAAAAAAAAAATTCAATATTGTAGCTACTGTTTTAAAACTATGTTGCATACATGTTTTTTTCTTCAATAATGATGATGAAATTATTGAATTAATTTGAATATGCATTTGAATTAATGTTTTATACTGTTCTAGTGTTCTTTTTGTGTAAACTACAAGTTAGAATGTTTAAAATAGCTTGTAAGTCTCATGATTTTAGCATATTAAATATTTCATATTTCTTACGTAAAGCAAAAATAATTACATATTTTATAGATCTAGTAATGAGTAACTATAGTCGCACCACAATTTTCATTTCTTGCACCACAGTTTAATTACAACTAAGGTTTTCATTCTCTTATCATTGTAGCACTTATGTCTCTAAATTGTTTTCATCGAATTTTTATCTTTAACGTTCCATTAATTAACACATCTCATCTTTTATAGCAATTTTTGTGAATATATTTTGTTTGTGCGGTTTAAAATGAGAGAATTATTTTATCGTATTTTGTGTTCATTGTCCTTTTTAGATATATGATGGACAAATAAGTTGTTTTACATCTTCTCAATGGAGTTTTGGTTGGAAACAATTATTAGAGATGACACGTGTTAATTAATCTATGGTTGATGATAAAAAGAATAATATTATTTAGCACCAATTTATATATCATTATGTGATTGGTTCAATTAAATATAAAATTATATGATTCATTTAATTGTATATTTCATTAAATGACACTTAATGCCACGTAGATTGATTTTTAATATCAATGGTACTAAATAACATTACTCAGATATGCGATGAAAAGAAGTTAAGGACATAAGTGCTACAATTAAAAAAAAAATGTAGGATCTTAAGTATGTCATGCAACAAATAAAAACTTGGTGAATAAAATTACCCTTTAGCTTAGCCAAAATCCTTATAGTCCCTATGTAGACCTTAATTAGTTGTCACAACATAAAGATTAAGCCAAGTTTCAAGGAAATGGGCTGGGTTTTAAATTTTTAATAATGATCATAGCTTCTCACGTACCGTTCCAAAAGTTGTAGAACTCCAAGAATTTCATCTGTCAATTTGGGGGAAAAAATGAAGGATATAAATCAGTGATGTACATATGCTGTTGCTGGTAAGAAAGACAAAGTAAACTTCCATAGTTACAGAGACTTTTTAACAATTTCAAGAGACGGATTAACTACGAATAAATTAATTTTGGAAAAAATGGAGCTAAAATTCCCATTATTTGGAAAATGAGTAAAACACTTGGGTCCCTATTCCACAACACCAAGTGGATTGATAAGAGTATCTTTCCGAGTCATGTGCAAGTCGAGCTATTGTGACGGAAAAACTCTAGATTTCTAATCAAATGGGAGCGTATGTGTCTATTTTTAAAAGGTCGGAGACTTCAATGCCTCAAAAACAAGTGGACACGAAGAATGGGGACCCCAGATGCAAAATATCGCCTTCAAATTTACCTGCCAATGATCTCTAATTACATCTTGGATGAAGGCCTTATTTTCGTAGGATAGTTTTGATGCCATCATAGCCAGGGATGGAATGTACCGGTTATCACCATTTTTAATGCTCCTGTCTAATTCTACCCTGGTGTCCAGATTTCCAACAATTGATCTGAAATTTGGTGATGAATTGTCTGGTCTCACCAATCTTCCTGCACACCATAAAATGGAAAGTATTATATTAGACCAACGGTTGAAGAGAAAACTTAAATTAATAACATATTTTCTTCTAATGGTTTAAGTTTTTAAACGAGGTGATTTAATATCACATCAGACATTCAGAACAGATGAGGATCTCGAATTCAAGTCTCACCGTTACCAATTATAAAAATTGTGGATGCACAAAGTTATGATAAATATGATTGTTTTTGTTGACATGACAAGAGAACCTTACTTATAGTTTTCTGCAATAGTCGTACTCTGAGAGTCATACTTAATGTTCTTTCATCGCATCAGCAGTGGAGTTTTTATCCTACCCATTGGGAGCAATAGATAAATTCTATACTTTTCATGTGATCTGATCTCCTACCTAACATGGGAAGAATAAAAATTTTTCACTATTGACGTGGCAAAGAAACCTTACTTATGGTTCTCTGCAACAATCATACATTTTGAGAATCATCTGAGAGCCATACTTGCGGTTCTCTCTACCACATCAGCACTAAGAAGCTTTTATCATATCCACTAGGAGTAGTAGATGAATTCTATATTTTCCGTATGCACTCTTTAAGCTAGACTAACACCACAATAAACAATTTTTAATTTCTTTTTCTTATCGCTACTTTCTAATCAACCTAGAGAAGTGACAAATTTATCCATTTAAAGTTTGTTTTCAACGGATGATCAACGCAACAACATAGAAAGTAATGAAGAACGTAAACCTGTTAGCAGATTCAAGAAAAGCATGCTGTAGCCACCATTACACGACGGATAATTTAGCCACAGCTCTAGCAGTGACCCTATCTCCGCCACAGGCTCTTTCAACCAAAGGAAGAGCTTCTGCATCACGACCGAGAAAAAGATGATCCATCGATGCCGAAAGCTTCTCACGGTGGCTTCTTCAGAGGCATTGAAGAAATCCCTTTTTTGTAATGCACTTGAACACAAGATTCTGATGCAATCCAAGGGACTAGCTTCTTCTGGTTTTAGAACCAGATACTCTTTGCAGAATTTTTCTTCAGCCATTACTTTGAAGGGAAGGATGCTTGATGATAAAATAGTATATAGGGTTGCAGTTTATATATTCTTTCTGATAAAGATTGCTTAACCATGTGGCTTAAGCCTGATAGTTACATTAATTAGTGACTAAGACCGTCATTATAATATTAACATTGGATCAAGATTTAGAATATAGTTGTCAAATCTGAAGTTAAAATAAAATCAAAGTCTACGCTCCATGATCCGAAGTAATTTGAAGAATTAATTTTCAATGCAATATTGGTTATTATAGTGCACCAAAATAGTTAGAATATTATTATTTTTTTTCTGTCTTCATCTTGTTTGATGCTGAATAATCTAACATAGAAAAATTTTGGTAATGCGTGATTTCAATGACATGATAACTAGGAACGGTACTGCTGAAGATAGAACCATTGACGACTAATAGAGTTTTGAAAACATCGAGCACCGACTTATCGGGCTGGATACAATTCCTCAAGATGTTCAACAAAGCTTAGCTAAGCTCATCATTGAATTTAAACATGGATGGCCACCAACTCCCGTGGCGACTTAGAATTTCATGATGTACCATTGTATGAAGAGCAATGGTCAACAATTGACTTCAAACTTGCCGCCAAACGCCCTAAGGAGAATTACAGAGACCTCAACCTTAGGGTTCAACCCGTCAATGACCTAAATTAACAGAGATAGCAACAACCCATAATTGACCTACCCCACCAAGCTTAATGACAAATTATTGCAGACTACGAAGAAGCAGACCCTCATTAAAACAACCAACAAACGAACGATGCACGACTTAAAGTTCAAACACATAACCCTGAAGTTTGAAATTCCAACAGATGTGGGATCGACGATCATCGACAACAAGGTTTCTAGAAGGTGCTTATCCCCTCTACTAGAGGTATGCAATCATCAAAATCTTTGAAGAGTTGCGGGCAGTTTCTAGCAGCCAAGAGGAATCACCCTAAATTTACGACAGCAAAGAGCTATCGAACCAAACACTCGTACAGATCGGATACCAGTAGCATGAAATCAAAATAATCATGACCTAATCATGGCTTGAAATCAAAAGGAAACAATGGCTTGAAATCAAGAGGAAAAATCATGTCTGAATAAAAGAAGATTTTTTCATGATTATTCTACCTTTAACTTTTGCGTGATTTGGTATGTTACATATAAATCACTATCCAAAGTAGATCCCCATGAAAAGGAGTTTGTGCCAAGAAAGTCCTTTTTTTTTTTTCTACCTTTTGTAACTTGCATACACAAAAATATAAGCTTAAACAGATATTAATACTTCGCCTAAAAGTTAAAACTTATGCATGTTTCATTTATTTAATGAATTAATTCGTCCTACACTTTGACAAGATATGTTGAATTGAAAAAAAAAAATTAATTAAAAGAGCATTCTTCTAAAAAACCCGAGCCGGGCTTGGTGGAACCGAGTCGAGGCTCGGGCCAAGCCCCATTTTGGGGCACCGGCTTGAGCCCGGGCCGGCCCGTAATTAAGAAAAAAAATGAGGCAGGCAGTTGCTTAGCTACTTGGGCACAGGCAGCAGCTTAAGTAGGCAGCTAAGGCAGCCTGCGCATGCAGGTTCTTTTACTGCCTGCACAGGCAGCACAAGAGAGAGAGGAAAAAAAAAAAATCCGAAAGCAGCCTGCGCACAGGCAGCTGTGTGCGCAGGCAACACAGGAAAAAAAAAAAAGAACCCTGCTCGGGCTCAGCTCGGTCCGCTAAGGTTCGGGCCAAAAGCTCAAACCGAGCCTCATTTTTTTTTTTGCGGGCTTTGTTCGGCTCGACTCAGGCCCAAAAAAGCTCGAGCCGAGCCCGAGTTTTTTTTTTCTACTCGGCTCGGTTCGTTGACATAACTAATCATATCTAGTCAACCTTAAATCATTCAATCTAATTATTTGTTTTTATTTTTTCAATACGAACAAAAGACTATTCACTCAACATATATGATAAAAAAAAAATTAATGATTTGGACGTCCCCAAATACTAGATTCTATAAGGGCCTGTGTTTGATAGACCCTTTTTTTCCACGGAATTGAAACAAATTCTCTCCCCTAAATTTTAAAAAAAAAAAAAAATAATTATTCATTTAATTAACAATTTTCATGTAAAACAAAGTCAAACGAACACAAAATGTTTTCTATTTTTTGGCAATCCAAACAAATTATATCCCAAATTGTAAGAAATTATATCCCTTTAATTGACAATTTTTATAAAAACAAAGCTAAACGAATACCAAAAGATAGAAAATTTAAACATTTTTCAGGTTGAAAATTATACCAATCAAACACAATTAATTGACAATTCTCAGTAAAACAAATTATAGGTAATTCAATTCCCTGCAATTCGTTTTCTTTCCACCCTAATTCCATCTATGAATCAAACGGACCCTAAATAAAATATCTAAGTGAATTCATTAACCTATATGACAATGTGACAGATTTCGAATATAAATATGTGCTCACTACTTCGATTCCTATTACTTCTGAACACACTGAAATATTGATAGTTATTGAATGATGACACCAATTGGTATATCAAATAATTTCAAATTCAAGAATACTAACACTATACCGAACAAATACAACTAAACAATATTCAAGAATAAGAAAAAAAATAATTAAATTTTCATTCATTATAGGGGATAGTCCTAATAAATCCATGACTCATGCGGGTGCCTTATTTTTGTTTTTTCATATTAATTGATAAGTGTGTTTTCACACTTATTGGCGGCCTAAACGAATTTATTATTGATGAAATGAACAGATTCCTACTCACAATTGTGTAATTTTTATTTTTGTAAAGAAAAAAATCCAATTGGAGGAGAAGAAGGCAAAAGAAAGAGAAAAAATGACTAAAAGCGTACAAAAATGTGAACTTGGGGACCAAATGCAAAGCTCTAAAAGGACATGATTGACATAAAAGTCAAATTTTGAGAACAAAAATGTACAAGATCAAAGTTGAGGGACCGACATGCAATTATTGGAGGACTTAAGCTCTAAAAGAAAAGAGGCAAGGTTCCCACATACGCACCAGGTACCCGACGCGCACACAGGGCTGCCTAACCCAAAGGCAATGTGCCTTGTAAAATATCGAGAGAAAGAGAGCTGAAGAAGAAGAATCTTTTGGCGAGAAAAAATGTTATTCTAATTTCATCTAAAAATAGTGACCTTTGTACAATATTTATAGAAAAGGAAAATGAATGAAATGACCAAAATAACCTCCTACTATATACATATTTTCCAATACTTCCTTTCAAGATGGGAGATGAATATTCAAAACTCCCATATTAGTTATCAAATGTTTAAAACGAATTCCTCCTAATGATTTTGCCAATACATCTGCCAATTGATCTTGAGAGAAAACATGTAGCATTTTAACTTCTCCAGCTTGAACCTTATCTCTTACAAGGTGGCAATCAATCTCTATATGTTTTGTTCTTTCATGGAAAACGGGGTTACTGGCAATATGGATTGCTGATTTACTATCACAAAATAATAGAGATGCTTTGTCATGTTTGATGCCAAGATCACCAAAAATGTTTTTCAGCCAGCTTAATTCACAGATAGCTGCAGCCATGGATCTATACTCTGCCTCTGCTGATGATCTAGAGATAGTAGATTGTTTCTTTGATCTCCAAGACACTAATGAATCACCTAGAAAGACACAATATCCAGCGATTGATCTCCTAGTATCTGAGCAAGCAGCCCAATCAGCATCACAAAAGCTTTTGAGAATCATGTCTGATTTTCTCTCAAACAGCAGACCATGTGTTGGTGTTCCCTTCAAATATCTTAGCACATGATGAGCAGCTTCCAAATGTGGCTGCCTTGGTGATTGGAGAAACTAGCTAAGTAACTGCACAGTATAAGAAATATGTGATCTGGTTATAGTCACGTATAGGATCCTTCCTATCAATCTCTTATATATGCTGGCATCTTCAATAAGTTCCCCTTGATCTTTACTCAACTTTAAATTATGTGGCAAAGGGTATTATGCAAGCTTGGCTCCAAGGTACCCTGCATCATCCAACACATCTAAAGCATACTTCCATTGATTAATAGAGATTCCATTTGATGATCTTGCTATCTCAAGCCCAAGAAAATACTTCAAAACCCCCAAATCTTTGAGTCTAAATTGTTCATTCAATTCTTTCTTGAATTGCTCAATGTATGACAAATCATTGCCTACTATAATGATATCATCCACATAAATTAGCAAAGCTGTGAATGATACCTTTTCTTGTTTGCTGAACAGAGAATAGTCAGATTTTTACTGCTTAAATCCATGTGAAACAATGTGTGAAGTGAGCTTGGTGTTCCATTGTCTATATGCCTGTTTGAGTCCATAAATGGACCTGTTCAATTTGTAGACCAAATGTTCTCCACACTCCCCCTACTGCTCATACCCCTTAGGCATCCATATGTAAATCTCCTCATCAAGGTCACCATGGAGGAATGCATTGTTGATGTCTAATTGATGAAGGTGCCAACATTTATGAGCAGCAATAGCCAGTAAGGACTTCACAGTTACCAGCTTAGCAACATGAGAGAATGTTTCTTCATAGTCTAGTACAGCTTGTTGCGTGAATTCTTTTGCAACAAGCCGACCTTCTTCCTCTCTTCAGCTCCATCAGAATTTAACTTAACTTTAAAAACCCACTTGCAAGCCACGGGCCTTTTATGTGCAGGCAGAGGAGTAACGGTCCCAAATTTTATTTGACACCAAAGCTTGATACTCAGTTTCCATTGCCTTACACCATTCTGGACACTTAGCAGCCTCTTCATATGTTCTAGGCTCATATATTGTAGATAAGGTAAGTGAATACCTTTTGTGGGCAGGTGACAATCTGCCATAGTCCAGAAACTCAGCAATGGGAAATTGCTTGCCAGCCAAGTGGTCTTTCTCCATGGATTTTGATTATAAAGCAGGCACTTGAGATGCAAGACTGCAGTGATAATCTTGAAGATAGGCTGGGGCTCTTTTAGGTCTATTATATTGTCTGATGGGTACAATAGGAGTTGGAGTAAGAACAGCTATCGAAGAGGATTCATGAGTATCTATTTGAGGAGAATTTGATGAATTTTGAGCTGAATTGATAGGAGAGTTGATATCTGTTGGAATAGATCCATTACCAGAACTTGGAACTAATATATCGGGTGGCAAATCATCAATTTGAACTGGAAAAATAGATGAGTTAAATGGTAAAGAGACATCAAACTTGGACAATGAAGTTAGAAATTTGGGATGATGAAATGGAAAAATATTCTCATGGAATTTGACCTCTCTAGAGGTAAAAACACTATTATTTATCAGATTATATAGTTTGAATGCTTTCATGCCATAAGGGTACCCAATAAAAATACATTGAGGCATAGCAAAGACATCCAAACACCCTGAGGTGTGAATATGTTGGCGGTGTTTAATGAAGCATCTCATATGGTGTTTTATTTTCCAAAACCAAGGTAGGGATCTGTTGATCAAATACGTAGCAACAAGAATAGTTTCCCTTAGAACTTGTGAGGTAAATTAGCTTGAAATTTTATAGCTCTGGCTATGTTTAACAAATGTTGGTGCTTTCTTTCCACTACCCCGTTTTGCTGAGTGGTTTCAACACAGCTTAGTTGGTGGATGATGCCATTAGATTGGCAGAAATCGTTCATATGGAATTCAAATCCATTATCTGATCTGAGAATTTTTATTTTGCAGTCAAAATGAGTAAGGATCATATGATAGAAGGAGTGAATAATAGGTCTAGTTTGAGATTTATCTCTCATTAGCAGGATGTTTGGTGTAGATTAAAATCAGATTTTAAGTGAATTATGATAGAAGTTTTTGAAATGTGTGGTTGAAAAGATGTGGGATCCATGAAAGATGTGGTTGATATTGATTGTTTGACTTTGACTTAGATTAAAATCATATTAAAATGTGGCCCAAACATGCCCTAGGTATGTCCAAGTCATTCTAGTATGATCATCAACAATGGTTAGGAAAAATCTAGAGCCATCTAATGAGGGAACTGAATAAGGTCCCCATATGTCGTAATGAATAATATCAAACCTCTTGGAAGCTCTAGTTTTACGTTTTGGAAATGATAATCTATGTTGTCTGGCTATAGGACAAACGGAACAATGTAAATGCTTGTTGAATGTGATGGTTGGAACTAGATTATGTAAAATAGACAGTTTGGGAATAGGAAGGTGTCCCATACGACAATGCCATAGATCAATATCAGTGTTCACATTGAGATTACTTATGAAATTACAAGAAAAATGTCTTGCTTTATTACACTGTAATCTAAGATCAGAATTGATATTGGAATTAAGAAAGACAAGAGAACTATTTTCAAAAATATCAGTGTATTGAAGACCAGTATGGAGACAACTGATTGAAGGTTTGTCATGAAGTTGTTGAGCAGAAATTTGGAAAGCATACAGTCCATCTTCAAGTTTGCCCACTCCAATCGTCCTCCATGTCAAAATATCCTGGACAAATCAATATTTATTCAAAAATTTCAGAAAGCAATTATGTTTTAGTGTTAATTTGCTAGTTGAAATCAAATTAAATGTGAAACAAGACACCACCAATACTTCTGTTAGAACCAATGTATCAGACAACCTGATTGTTCCAACATGTGTAGCTTCAACAGTATCACCATTAGATAATCTAACAGCAGCCTTAACTTTGCAAGATATAAAGGTTAAATGCCAAATGGAACATACCATATGTTCTGAAGTACCAGTATCCATAATCCATTTTGTTGCAACAATTTTAGTTTCAGAACAAGAGTAATTACCTGAGAAGGCAAAAGAATCGGGTACAAAATAACCAATGGTAGGTACATCCTGAGACTGTGACTGAGTTTGTGCTTGTGGAACATTATTTATCTGCCCTTTTAACTGAGGTACCAACATTTTCAGAACTTGTTTACATTGATATGTAGTAATTGTAAGGTTTGAGAGGGATTTCATGACACTACTATGATTAACATCAAAGGATTGTCCAAGAGCATTTGCTACTACATTTATGCCTTTAGCAAATCGATGTCCAGGAGGATATCCTACCAATTTGAAACATTTTGCCTTAAGGTGTCCAGGCAAACCACAATAACTGCAAATAGGCCTGTCCTTTCTCTGATTGTGAATAAATCTAACATTCATTTGGCCTCCATTAGATCCTTGTCCAACATTATTAGCAAAGGCAGATGCCTCAAAATTATGTTGCTTTTTTGTGACAACCTCATTTTGCCTTTCATCTTGCAAAATCAGTGCAAAGACCTTGTTTAAATGAGGCAATCCAGAATAGTGTTCTTCTAATCTCATTAGGAATTGCATCACTTGATCTTCTTGCTTATAATCAGATCCATTAATATTCGGCATATAGTTATCAAGCTTCTCCCATAGTCCTTTAAATCGATTAAAGTAGGAGTTAATTGAACTATTCTCCTGTGAAATGGTAGAAATTTGTTTTCTTCAACTCATAAATTCGAGGGCTATTGTCTTGACTATAATGATCCTTCAGCTTAGTACATATCTCCCTAGCTGAATCCTTGTTCATCACACTTGGATAAAGTTCTTTTGTAATGGAATTAATGATCTACGACGATACAACGTGGTTACACCTCCTCTAGGCGCTATACATCGAATCATTAGGATTTGGCTCAGTTATGGTCCCATCTATAAATCCGTCCTTATTCTTCACACTGAGTGCCATGATAACAGCACGACTCCACGTCGCATAATTGTCATCCGCAAGTACAACAAATATGAGCTGCATACCTGTGTTATCACCATAATGGAGGTAATATAGACTGTTTGGATTTGTAATCAAGCGACTGGTGATTGAATTGGCTTCTTCTCCAACTGAAGAATCTTGAGACGCCATCGCAGCAAGCTTCAAAGCTCTGATACCATGTAAAATATCGAGAGAAAGAGAGCTGAAGAAAAAGAACCTTTTGGCGGGAAAAATTATTATTCTAATTTCATCTAAAAACAATGACCTTTGTACAATATTTATAGAAAAGGAAAATGAATGAAAAGATCAAAATAACCTCCTACTATATACAGATTTTCCAATCTACCCGGTGCACGAGCACTGTGTATTCGAAGGCAGAAGTTTTTGTAAATTGAGTTATTGGGGGCATTTTGAGGTATTTCTTGGATGCCTCCATTTCAACCATTATTGCCCCCTTTAATTCATTGCTTATTCAATACACAGAACAAAGAGAAAAGAAACGAGAGGAGGATGAGGAAAACAAGTAAAGTTGAGAGATTTTTAGGGAAATCAAGATAAAATCATTCCAATCTTCAAGAAGCCAACAAAAAGAATGATTTTATCTTTAGCCTTGTATTTTATTTATTATTTTTTATGTATTTCTCTAACTCTTCTCCTTTTTTTATCATTATTATACAATGAGCTAAATCTTTCTCTATCTCTTCTACTTTTTGGCATTTTTATACAATGAGCTAAATCTTTTGATGTTGGGATGATTGAGGAAGCTTAATCTATAGTTTGATTAATTTCAATATTTGTCATTTTATGTTAAAATTCCTATACTCTTGTGTATTTGTTGTTGTGTTTAATGCCTATCATTTATGTAGCCAATATGATTGGTGTTGTATGATTTGTGCAATTGTTGAGAGATTATTGTGCACTTTATATTACGCTAATAAATGCCCTAAGTTCTTGTAGGAGGTAGAGATATAATATTAACCCTAAAGATTTAATGCGATTGGTTGAAATTTAATCAACATAATGATATAGTAGGTTAACTCAATCAATTAAGGTTAATTTCACTCTAGATATGTAATTAGTTAAAATAGGAAAATCGGCTTTAACATTTTAATTGGATAATTTGCTTTTTGACTTATTTTGAAATTAATTAGACGACGGTTAAGTGAACTCATGAATCCCTAAATCTTTTATAATCCAAAAATTTCACTACTTTTATAACTGTTATTTTTATTATTTTAATTGAACTTCAAACCATTTTTCTTACACATTGAATATCAAAATTCAATTATGTGTACTACGTTGTTAGAATTTAAATTGACTATTATATAATTAAAAGAAAACATTTCTCGTGAGATAGACAATCTCAACTCATTAGTCTACTTTTTTACTTGAACGCGATCCATGCACTTGAGGTGTACATTTTTAGCGAACATTAATCAACCATGAACATGAGATTTCACAGGCTTGCACTTCTTTCTCCATTTTTAGGAGCAAATATGTAATTATGTGTCTAAATCACAGACTTTTTACAAACAAAAGAATCAAACCAATTCTATTAAACCTACACTGATTTGTCATCTTCCATCTCATTGAGGGGTGGAGGTGGGTTGTTACGGCGTAATACCTAATTCCTATTTTTGAGAGCAAAAGAGCAAAGCACGAAGAACTCTTAGTTATTTACTCTCAAGATGAGAATTACATCCACTTGTAGGCCCAATTTTGGGCAGAGGCAAATGAGGCTTGTGCCTTGGGCCCAATTTAAAAGGGGGCCTTAGATTTTTTATTTTTTAAAATGGAAAAACTCATATTTAAGGGCTAATTTCCTTCCTTCTCGTCTTTCCTTTGTGCGTTCGTATGAGCGAGAGAGAGAGATAGAGAACCCGAAACCCACATGCAAAAAAGATTCACATGATCAGGTAATCGAGAGAAATTCTTTGGTCAATCTATACCCAAAGTGTGGTGAAATTTCTATTGCACGCCAATTGTTTGATATAATACACAAATGGACTGATGGCTGGGTATTTGCATCATAGGTTAGCCTCTTAAGTTATTAGGTTGTGCAAGAATATGGTAAAAGTGGACAAGTTGTACCCGAATAAGTAAATATTGGCTACGGTTGTTCCATGTTGTTCTCATTGTGTGTTGTTAGTGAGGTACAACAATGTCATGGTTATGTGTTGAAGTTTGGATTGATTTTCCATCAGTATGTTACAAATGCACTTGTATCCATGTATTCAATGTGCTCAGATGTGAAAGAGGCTGTGCAGGTTTTGTATTGGGCACCCAAATCAAATTTGTGCACTTATAATTGTGTTTTTAAGTGTGCTGTTAGACCATGGATATATGGGGGAAACATTTGAGGTTTGGCAGTAGAATATGAGTGTTTGGAGTGGGATAGTATTACTTATGTTAATATTTTTGGACTTTGTGCTTGCCTTGGTGATTTGACTTTGGGCTAACGAGCTCACAGTACAATGCTTAAAACTAGTGTTGAGCTTGATCTGTTTGTTGGTAGCACGCTCATAGACAGGTATGGAAAATGTGGGGAAATTTCATTCGCGAGAAATTTTCTTAGAGGCTTGCAATCTAAAATTGTGATCACATGGGCAACAATATTGGCTGCTTATTTACAGAACGAGTGCTTTGAAGAATGTCTATGTCTATGTCCATTTTCATGTTCATTTTATTTGCATCATGGGTTAGCCTCTAAAGTTATTAGGTTGTGCAGGAATATGGTGAAAGTGGACAAGTTGTGCCCGAATAAGTACATATTGGCTACGGTTGTTCTGTGTTGTTCTCATTTTGTGTTGCTAGTGAGGGACAACAATATCATGGTTATGTGTTGAAGTTCGGATTGATTTTCCATCAGTATGTTACGAATGCGCTTTTATCCATGTATTCAATGTGCTCAGATGTGAAAGAGGCTATGCAAGTTTTGTATTGGGTACCTAAATCAGATTTGGGTACTTATAATTGTGTTTTTAGTGTGCTGTTAGACCATGGATATATGGGGGAAATATTTGAGGTTTGGCAGTAGAATACGAGTGTTTGGAGCGAGATAGTATTGCTTATGTTAATATTTTTGTAAATATGTGTACATAATATGTATGTAATTGACAGATGCATGTTTATTCAGGATTTTGAGTCGTGACGGTGGAAGGTTTTAAGTTAACAAGTTAATAATTGGTTCCATAATATACTTATAAATTTTGCATGCATACTATAATTTTGAAGGGCTTAATTTATGAAATTCGCCTCAGGTCCCGAAAATCACGAGATCAGCACTGTCCACTTGTCACGGTAGGTTGTCGCTATAATGGAAAAAAGAATACATGTTTTCTTCACACCTTTCTTGTACACAGAAATGGCTTATGGCCCACTAAATAATCCTTTATATGGTAAGAAAGTTATTGGCGAGTTGATAGATTTATGCATGCCAATATATCTCTGCAAAAAGAATACAACCTTGTACTAATGACCAAGCATATAGATGCTGCCCCATTTAAACAACAGATTATGCATCTTAAAATTTAATACCTTTCGACTGCCAACAGGAGTATAATCCAACAAAATCATGGTTATTTCATTTCAAAAGTAAGCACAACAACAGGAGCATATGGTACTACCTCAAGATTATCTTTCTATATCTGCAAAAGATCAAGTATAGCACGGACAAAATAAGAGACAGTATCAGCAGGCGATATAATTCAAACGAATAATGGGACAAACACTAG
>CAIGRN010034003.1:0-16971 GCA_903798345.1 Fraxinus anomala
TTTAATACGCGAAATCCGTCTTACAGTGACTTCAATCATTTTGAGGTCTGGGTTTGTGGTTTTAATGTGATACAGAAGGGTGCAATATAATCTGAGTATGTTCCATGAAATCTTGATACCTTTGAAGTTTTGGTACAAGTTGTAAATTCTCGTGTCAAGGGTTCGTAAATACTTCATCTTTGAAGTATGATTTTTGTACAATTGTCGTATTAGAGTTTGTGTAAATTGTTCTTTGACCTTTGATGGTCGAATGGCCATGGAAAATTAATTTT
Source organism: Fraxinus anomala (assembly GCA_903798345.1). Classification (NCBI taxonomy): domain Eukaryota; kingdom Viridiplantae; phylum Streptophyta; class Magnoliopsida; order Lamiales; family Oleaceae; genus Fraxinus; species Fraxinus anomala. The sequence goes on from CAIGRN010034003.1 coordinate 273, forward strand.
CATAGCTGGTTTTGATTCGATCTCTTTAGGCCCATGTTTGATACACTTTAAAATTTTCATTCTCATTGATCTACTCATTTCCAACCACACATTCTTCAATAAAATAATATTTTCCATCACATTAATAACTTTTCCTTCTTTTTCAACCACACATTCTTCATTAATCTACTATTCTNTCTTCAATAAAATAATATTTTCCATCACATTAATAACTTTTCCTTCTTTTTCAACCACACATTCTTCATTAATCTACTATTCTAAAATACATTCTTTCAAAATAATGTGGCTCAAACACACAAAATTTTTCCAAAATTCTAGGTCTATTTTTGAAAAATCAGTCACTTGAAAGTTTATTAAAACTTCGATTAAGTTTTTGACACAAGAAAATCATTTTTCATAGTTCAAGCTATTTAGATCCGGTACTTTTGAAACACTTGATCTAAAAATATTGAAGTGGTTGTTTTTGGTTAAAAATATTACAAAATCACTTTCTGATTCAAATATTTGAAGTTTCTCGTACGATCTAGTCGACATACTAGATCTGAAAAACTTGTTAAATTTCTTGGTTGAAACATGCAACTGTTGATTTCTTTGGGTGGTTTCTTAACTTCTGTTCGCATTCTTGATACTTATGGTGGTCAAATCTCCAGACCACCACCTTAGTTTGCTCGTAATAAACCCTTATTCTATTCTATAACTACAATATTTGTTTATTTTGTCTTTACTTTAGTATTCTACATAAAATTGGCTCTATCACTTTTTTCACGTTTATATAGATCATTATGATATCCTTTAATTTTGCAACTTCTAAAGTGTCCCAAATGATGCCTTGAAGTGAGAACCTGATTCTCAAGAAATCCTAGTGAATTTGAACATTTTGATCCATGTTAAAATATTAATATGTGTTGGTTGAATGTCGAAATATTCAAAGGAAATGAAGAAGAGAACAAAGATAAAGTATAATCAAGAATACAAAAAATTTGATAGAAAGGCTCAAACACGACATCGTTGTGCTCAACTGATATTTGTCGTCTCTAGGAAGGGGCTATTGGCAAATGATTTGTAGAATTGATCAAACTTTGTTGAAGAAAAACATTTAAGCACAAGTATTTTTACTTCCATAACTCAATGAACAAAAAGAAATTGAATATGTATTGAGAATTGTAATAATCTATAGACTGCATGGAATGATTTAGTATTTCTTGTTTCAATTGTATAGTTGATCTCCTAGGCCAATTTTCCTAATTTTTTCGTTTTTCTTTCAGGTTTTCTTTTTGGCACTTACTTGATACACTCATATGGATATTTGATCATTCCGAATAACTTATTATTATATTATTTAAGAAAATTACAAAAATTCTCCACTTATTCAACTATATAATAATCACATATTCAAATCATCAATACTCATGCATAAGGATTAAGTATTCAATTTGAATCAAACCACATTGTAATGTTCACAAAATATTATTTAAATTTCAAGTAGCATAATAGCTTTGAACCAATTATTCCTTGTAATAATATTAGTGAAAACAAACACACAAGTGTTAAATATTCACAAGTCCCTCAAGCTTAGCACTAATATGGTCTTGCGCCCATCCTATTCGTTGTAACTTTTAAGGAAGAAATTCCAACTCTCTATTGAGAAGACATCACTTTAAAATTTATTTAGGTGAAGTTTTTTCAATATCTTTATTATTTTTGGAAATACTTGTACTTAGTAATGAACTTCATTGAGAGCTTATAGCTCAACCCTCTTTAAGTAACAACTAACATTATATAATTAAGATAGGGTTCTTGCGAAAATTATAATGTTGAAACTATCCACTTATTGAATGGCTTGTTAACCTTTGAATTCGTGAATTACTGTTCTAGTACTGACAAGTAGGATAGCTATAATTGTTGAATTTTATTAGTTTAAGAGTTTCTACTCCATCCCACTCGAAATATATATTACTAAATCTCTTCACTAGATTTTCATTTGACTTAACGTAATTTAGAGAAATTATTCTTCTCTTGATTAATTTCTTTACGTAGTCATGTCTTAAACTTATATGTCTAGACTTCCCGTTGTATACCTCATTGTATTCTTTTGCTAATGTGACTTGACTATCATACAAAATAGATATCGAAGATGTGTTCTTCGATCCCAAAGGTATCTCATATAAAAGATCCTTAAGTCATTTAGCTTATTTCCTGATGTCGGCTAATTCCACGAATACAGATTGCATAGTTAAATGTGTTATGCATGTTTGTTTCTTAGACTTCCAAAAAACTGAACCTTCTCCAAGAGTAAACACTCAATTTGAAGGAGGTTTATTTTCACCAATCCTAGATATCCAACTATCATTAGTAAATCCTTCTAATATAGCTGAAAATCTGGAATATTGTAGACCTAAGTTTTTTGTTTGGTAACCAAGAACTCTCCTAATGGCTTTTCAATGTTCTTTGCTTGGGTTGCTAGTAAACTTACTAAGTTTACTATTGCAAATGTTATATCCTATCTTATGTACTGAACTGCATACATAAGACTCCATATAACACTTGCATACTACAATTTAGCAATAGCTCTTCCATCATTCTTTGTAAGTTTAGAACTTGGATCAAGACGGGTACTAAACTCTTTTATGTTCAAATGTTTGAACTTATTAATCACATTCTCTATTTAATGTTATTTACAAAAATAAATGCCTCCTAGTTTTTGTAACTTTGATACTCAAAATGGTATCCATTTGTCCAAGGTCTTTCATCTTGAATGTGGAAGATAGAAACCTCTTCGTTTCTTTTATTCTGTCCATGTATGTCATCGGCGTATAAGCAAATAAATACTATACGATTATCATATAATTGGAATACAAGCATTTATTTACAATATTATATACGAAGTCAAATGAAATAATCTCTAACTCAAATTTGTAATGCCATTTCTTTGATGCTTGTTTTAAATCATATAATAATTTTACTAACTTGCACGCATTGTGTCCATTTTCGGGTAAAACAAACCCTTCAAATTATTCCATACAAACTTCCTCATCGAGATTCTCATTTGAAAATACTGTCATGACATCCATTTGATGAACATACAAGTCATATATGTGTGCTAATGTGAATAATATTCTAATTGATGTTATTCTAGCTCCTAGTGAATATGTATCAAAATAATATATTATTTCCTTTTGTTGATAACCTTTAGCTAATAATCTAGTTTTTAAATGTATTAAAAGAACCATCAACATCATATTTTCTCCTAAACACCCATTTATAATCAATAGGATTAGAATCGGGTAGTAAATCGATAAGTTCCAACGTATTGTTTGACATAATTGAATTCATTTCATCTCTAATTGCATCTTTTCAAAGGATACTATCACTAGAAGCCATAGCACCTCTATAGATTTCAGGATCAATTTTCACTTTTACAACAAAAAATATTTTCTCTAACAACATTATTCTCATTTTCCTCTACTAAGTAAAGTGAAATAAGTAGACATCTGATCCTAAAGTCTTTTCTATCTGAGTTATTTTGCTTCTTTGGGACTCACTAGATTCATCAACATTTTTAGAAGATGTTCCATCTTGTGTTACACTAGAACTAGGTATCTTTTTATGAGTTTTCCATAATTCAGAATTCGAGGATAGTGAATTCTTGAAGAATTTCACGTCATTAGATTCAATGATCACATTGGTCTTCAAATTTAGTATTCTATATGAATTTCTATTACTAGCATATCCAACAAAGGCACATTTGATGCCTCCTAGACCCAACTTGATCTTTTGAGGGTTCATGTTCTTACAATATGTAAGACACCTTTACACTTTGAAGTATCCAATATTTTGTTTTCTTCCTTTCCACAATTCTAAGGAGAAACTTCTGTGAATTTTGAAGGGATCATATTTAATATTCTACATGTACTCAACAAAGTCTCATCCCCACAAGTTAAATGGCAACTTAGTATAAGTTTACATGGCATTTATTGTTTCAAATAATGTTTCATTTGTTTCTTTCAATCAAGCCATTTTGTTCAAGTGTCCTAGGAACATTAATGTGCTATACCTTATTGTTCGCAAAATGAGTTAAAATCACTAAAAAAAATATTATCTTCCTCTATCACTTCTTGAACTTTTTATTTTCTTATTTAAATGATTTTCAACTTCATTCTTATAAGTTTTAAACAAATCAAATGTTTCATGTTTATGTTTCATTAATAAATATTAGCGTATAAAGTGATCATCTATAAAGTAAATAAAATATATATTTTCTCCTCTAGTTAACATACCGTTTAGTTCACATATGTCCGAATGAATAAGTTCTAAAATATGAGAAGTCATATTAACTCTTTAATAAGGATATTAGCCATTTTAGATTCTACACATATATTATATTTATAGACATTATTTCCATCATATGAAATTATGTGACAATTTAACATTCTTTTCATAGTACTAGCACCTATGTGACATAATCTAGCATACCATAATGTCAAAAAATCAACCAAGTAAGCAAAAGCAATATTATTATTATTAATATTTTGAAGAATACACAATTTGATCACTTCTTTACTAGAATAACATTTTCCAACAAATTTTTCATTTCGGGATAATACAAATTTTCTAGATTCATAAGCACATTTTATGCCATTTTTTTTCAAGAGATTTCCACTAACTAAGTTCTTATTCATATCAGGAAAACATGAAGTACATTAGTTAGAGTAACATTTTTTTCTGAAGTGAAGATGATATCAACATTTCATTTCCCAACCACTTTGAAGCCCTTCATTACCCATTTGTATCTCTTGCTCTCCATTCGATTCATGATAATTCTTGAAGAGTGACTTATCATATGATATATGTATAGCCACACACGTATTATACCGCCGTTGGGAACTTTGCCACTTGATAGCATTTATTTCACTCACAGTAGCTACAATGCTATCTTCATCAATGGAGATCACTTTGCCTTCTTTTTTGTTTTGTTTTTAATGTTGGCATTCCTTTGCAAAATATTTGGGTTTCCCACATACAAAACAATCTCCCTTGAGCTTCTTCTTAGACTTTTTTTAGTCTTTATTAGAAGCTTTCTTCTTGTTGGATTTGTTGAAAGGCTCGGTTTTTTCCGCGAGATTAGTCTTTGAAGTGCGTTCATAAGAGTTCTTAATCTTATTTCTTGCCCAGACTCTTCCTCAAATCGAAGATGTTTCAGAGAATAATCTTTGAAACTATTAAAAATCTTCTTTGGATATCCTTTTCAAGTCCTTGTGAGTTTAGATTGCTCCCATTTGGATAGATTCCGAAAGTTCAATCTTGATCATCTTTAATTTATTGACAAGCAATTGCAATTCATACACTTAGGAAAAAAGGAGAATATTTTCGAAAACTTAAAATCAAAATAACTCGACATCAGGAATTTCTTTATACCTTCTTATTCGACTTTGTATTTGTTCTCCTCAGAATTCAATATCTTTTTTGCTGAGAATATGTTGGTGTAAAGGTCATACAAAAGATCGGATAATGCATTGAATATATAACCGTGGCAAATCAATTATCCTCTTGACGCTTTTACCTTTTCGCTCTTACAGCCTTAGTATCTTTATTCGTTGGTTTTGAGAGTAGTGCCAAATTAGGATCAAGCATGTAAAAGATCTTCAACCTCGTGAGAAGGAATTTCAATTTGTCTTAGCACCGAGTGAAATTCGTTCTATCGAATCGATCCAAACGAACAAGATCTTGATTTATAAGTTTGATTGCTACCATGGCAGTCTCTTTCTACATAGAAATACCTTTTGAGATTGTCGGTTGAATGTCAAAATAGTCAAAGGAAATGGAGAAGAAAACAAAGATGAAGTATAATCAAGAACACAAAAACTTGGTAGAAAGGCTCAAACACGAAATCGTTGTTCTGAAATGATATTTGCCTCCTCTAGGATTTAATTAGTCCTTAAATGGCAAATGGTTTATAGGATTGATTAAGCCTTTTTGAATAAAAATATTTAAGCACAAGTGTTTTTACTTCGAGAACTCAATGAACACTAAAGAAATTGAATATGCCCCTGTTTGGTGCATATTTTGAGTCCAATAATACATTTTTTTATTTGATGTGATGTAGAATGTATTTTGTAAAAGAAGGAAAAGTTATTGATGTGATGAAAAATATTATTTTATTGAAAAATGTGTGATTGAAAATAAGTAAAATAATGAAAATGAAAATTTAAATGTATATTAAACAGGGGCTAAATAATTAGAAAAATTAGAGCGTGTTTGAGTTACATTATTTTGGAAGAATGTATTTTGGAATAATAGATTGATAGAGAATGTGTGGTTGAAAAAGAGGGAAAAATTATTGATATGATGAAAAATATTATTTTATTTAAGAATATGTGGTTGAAAATGAGTAGAAGAATGAGAATAAAAAAAAATAATGTGGCTCAAACAGGGGCTATATATTGAGAATTGCAATAATCTCTAGATTGTATGGAATGATTTATTGTTTCTTGTTTCAATTGTGTTTAGAAATGAAAAATTATCTTCTGTATATAGTTTTCCATCAATACACCATGAAAAGGCCCCAATAATTCATGAAAAGTTAGGATTTTTCATGAAAAGCTGCAAAAAAAAAAAAGAACTAGAAATTCAAACCCCAACTGTTAGAAAAATGAACTAAGCGATCACCTATTACAAAATTTTTTCCTCAGGTTCCAAAAAGTGGCCAATTTTCATGATTTCCCTTTTTTTCTTTCGTCTGTTTTTGCACTTACTTGATACACTCATATTCAAATCACTTATTATTATATTATTGAACAAAATTACAATACTACGTGTTCTCCATTTGATTTGTTAAGAAAATTAATATTGTGCATACTGTATGTTGTATTTGTTGATTTCTCCCGTGAATTTACTCGAGCCTCATATTTTACCTTGCCATTAAAACCTGTCGATACTTTGTGTGCCAAAATTTTAAGTGTGTTTATCATTTTACGCAAAATATGGTATTTGATATTTTCTAAAATGACCACAACATCTTTTGAATTTGGGGTTTTTAATGTAAAATGTGATTTTCCTATTTGGCAACAAAATATAAAAGGGGTTATTGTCCGCAAAAGGGTTTCAAAAGCTATTGAGGAAGATTATCCTGATTCTATGACTGCTGAGCACAAATTTGAAGCTAATATGTTTGCTTATTCATTTATTATTTTACACTCGTCTGATCAAGTTTTGAGAAGAAAATTAGATTCTACTAAACTCTTGTAGAAAAAGTTAGAAGAACTTGGTCGAATCTCTGCCAAAAAAATTGTTTCTCTGGGAAAAAAAATTCAATTTTAAAATAAATTCTTCAAAAGACTTAGGTGACAATTTATATGCCTTGAATAAATTGACACAAAATATTGTGAATACTAGGGAAAAAAGTATCTGAGTATAATAATATTGTTATACTCTTCAATGCTACTCCTGGGCCTGTAGGGATGTAAAAGATACCATTAAGTATGGCAGTACTCTTATTCTGAAATTGCCATTAACTCTTTGAGGAGTAAAAAGATGGAACTAAAATCTGAAAAAAGCTAAGATAGTAATTCTTTGAGTTAAATTGTTAGAGTGAGAACACAAAATAGGCAGAATGGGAATCAAGATAATCATAGTAATCAGATGAATAATCATAAGTAGAAACATGTAGAAAGATCAAGGTCTAAGACAAAGGCAAAGAATAAAAAATGCTATGAGCGTGAAAAAACTGATCATTTTATAAAGGACTATTATAAAAAAATAACAGAAGGATAAATTGAATGATGAAGGAAATGTAGTTGAACCCTTTGAGACTAACACTATTTACATCTATGTTGTTATTGAGCCAATATCTGATCTGAACTCGGCTAACATTGCCAGCAATTGTGATCAGATTCAAGAATGGATCTTGAATCTGGTATGCCCTTTTCATATGATCTCTAAAAGAAGCTGGTGAGTGAACTTCAAGAGAATTAATGAGGTGAAGTGGTTATGGGAATAATGTTGCCTGCAAGGTTAAAGGAATACACAATGGGACATTGAAATTTGAAAATTGATATATCTATATTGATAGAAATTATAGAACAAAGAGGAAGAAAAAGACAATTTTTTAAATAAAAATATTGAGATTTTTTCCCCACAATTTTATACAACCGGCTGGTAGCATATATATTACAAAAGGTTTCAATCATGCTTTTAGTCAACAACTCCTACAAACTACAACCTTACCTGTTGACAGCATTTCAACATTATGTAAGACCATACTCTGATAGACTTTTTAATCACAGACCATAATATAGACTTGATTTAAATACACAAAAAATACAAGACTTTGGTACAGCAAAAGTGACAACCAATGTCAATACTCCTCCTTGACACTTTTGCTGGAAACACCAAGGCATTTCCTCAATGTTTCAAACCTTCCTTTTGATAAGGATTTAGTTAAAATGTCAGCATATTGATCTTCAGCATTGCAGTGCACCACCTTCACTTCATGATTTTCTTGTGCTTGCCCGATTGCATGATACTTGATCTTGATGTGCTTTGTTCTTCCATAAAACACTGGATTCTTAACCATTGCAACAACCGATTGATTATCACAGTAAATAACAGTTGCATCAGCTTGTTTGTGGTTAAGATCTTCCAACACTTTCCTCAACCAGATTGCTTGGTTAGTGGCTTCTGATGCAGCTATATACTTTGCCTCTGCTATTGATTGAGCCATCATTTTCTGCTTCATCGAATTCCGACAAACAACACTTGATCCCAGATAAAATACATATCCAGAAGTACTTTTTTATCATCAAAGGATCCAGCCCAATCACTATTAGTATAACCAATTAAATCCAAAGTTTCTGACCTCCTAAACCAGATTCCTATCTCTGCATTCCCTTTGATATATCTTAAGATTCTCTTTGCAGCTTGAAAGTGTAGTTCCCTTGGCTCTTGTCTAAATCTGGAAAGCATATTTGCAGCAAAGTGATGTCTGGTCTTGTGATAGTTAAATACAATAAGCTTCCCACCAAACTTCTATAAACCTTTTCATTAGATTTCTTACTTCCATCTTCCTTCATCAGTTTTAAATTTTGCACCAAGGAAGTACTCACTGGTTTACAATTCTCCATGCTGAATTTCTTCAAAATTTCCTTAGCATATCTCCTTTGATAGACAACAATTCCATCTTGTGTTTGATTTATTTCCATTCTAAGAAAATACTGCATTTTCCCCAAATCTGTCGTATCAAATGCCATCTTTATTTCACCTTTCACCCTGTCAATTAAAGCTTGATTGCTGCCATTATTAGAAGATCATCAAAATATAAGAAAATAATAATCAATTCTTCCTCCACTTGCTTTATATAGAGTGTTTGCTCATTAACACTTTTGATGAATCCAAGGTAGCCCAAGTAATCATCAATTCTACCGCACCAGGCTCTTGGAGTCTGCTTCAAGCCATACAAGGCCTTCCTCAACAAATACACTTTATCCTCTTCTCCAGCCACAAGGAAACCATCTGGTTGTTCATAAAAATCTCCTCATTTAAATATCCATTTAAGATGGCTAATTTAACATCAAATTGATGTATTTTCCAGCCTCTTTGAGCAACAATGGCAAACAATAGTCTGATGGTTTCATACCTGGCCACAGGAGCAAATGTATCTGTGAAATTAATGCCATATTGTTGAGCATATCCTTTCACAACTAACTTGGCTTTCAGTTTGTTGATTGAACCATCAGAATTTAGCTTGGTTTTATACACCCATTTAACTCCAATCACATTCTTATCCTTTGGTCTAGCAACCAACACCCAGGTTTCATTCTTTTCTATCATACTTAGCTCCTCCTTCATTGCAACCAACAAACTCTGTGAATTTACTGCTTCATTAAAGTTTGAAGCTACAATACGGTTGAATTACATCTGGTATATACATTAGCAAGTGGCATGGTTCTCAGCTTTGCATTTTCAGAATCAGAATCATTATCTGGTTCTGATTCTGATTCATCTTCACTGATAATACCTTAATTTTCTCGTGGAACCAGCATTGGAATTTGCAATTTATTCAAGGTACTTGCTTCCTAATTCCATGAAGACTTCATCCACATTAATATCCTAGCTTGACATCATCTTTTTGGTTTGAGGATTGTAGACTCTATACCCTTTGGCATTATCACAATAACCAACCAACACACCAAGTTCTGCCATTTGACTCAGTTTATCTCTTTTGACATCAGGTGTACGAGTGTAACATATGCTCCCAAACACTTTCAAGTGTGAGACATTTGGCTTAACTCCATACCAGGCTTCAAAAGGAGTGAATTTGTCTAAGGCTTTTGTAGGTAAGCTGTTGAGAAGGTAAGTTACTGTATTCACAGCTTCAGCCCAAAAATCCTTTGGAACATTCTTGTCAATCATTAGACACCTGGCCATCTCCATCACAGTCCTATTCTTCCTCTCACAAACTCCATTTTGCTGAGGTGGATATGGTACTGTCAACTGATGTTTGATCCCAATAGCATCACAAAATCTGTCAAACTGATCACATTTATATTCAGTTCCATTATCTGTTCTAATACCTTTAATCTTGCAGTTGCTCTCATTTTTCACCAGAATTTTAAACCTTTGAAATACACCAACTACTTCAGACTTCAATTTCAGAAAAGACACCCAGCACATCCTGGTCAAATCATCAATAAAGAGAACAAAGTACCAGCTGCCATTTAGAGTAGATGTTCTCATTGAACCACATACATCGGAATGGATTAATTCCAGATTATTTATTGCTCTTCTTGACTGGTTTTTAGGAAATGACAGTTTATTTGCTTTCCAAGTTGACAAACATCACACACACATCCATCATCACATATGTTTGGAAAATTTTCAACAAGTTCCAGCTTGTTTAATTGCTTGAGTGAGGTAAAATTTGCATGTCTAAAATGTTTATGCCAGAAGTGAGGATTCCACAACAGTGCTACAAAATGCATGTGAGGTCATACTTTTCCATTCTAAAGGAAAACGTCTTTGTTTCATTTCAATTGTCATCAATTCATTTCCATTTCCATCCAATATAGTGCAGCCACCATCTTTGAATATCAATGTGTAATGTTTCTCAATCAATTGGCCTACACTCACTAAGTTCTGGTCTATGTTTGGTACCTAAAGAACATCATAAATGTGTTTAATACCTGTTGAAGTTTGCACAGCAATCACACCAATTCCTTCCATTTCACATAATCACCATTGATTTGTATGTGTTGTTTAATTCAACAAAGATGCTGGAATCTGAAGCCATATGATGTGTGCATCCACTATCCAACAGCTAAGTTCCAACACTACTATTAATTTTGTAATTTGCAGCTGTGAACAAGTGCTCCTTTTGCTGATCTTGTTGCTGATTTTCAGCAACCTAAGCTTGTTGCAGTGTTTGCTTCTCCTTCTGGTTTTTGCAGACCTTTTGAACATGCCCAAATTGCTTACATGCTCTACATTGGACTTCTGGTCTATACTAGCAACATTTAGGAGAATGATCGGTTTTCTTGCAATGAGGACAAGGTGGATAACCATCACTTTTACCAGTATTTTTGTTGCCTTCAACCTTCTTCTTCTCAGATGCTTCTTCACTCCATAGCTTGTTTGAGCTTTATATTTTCCTTCGAAAAACGAAGCTCATTCAACTTGTTCTTCCTGCCTAATCAGCCTCCTTTGCTCAGTAGCTTGCAGGGCATTGATTAATTCAGACAAGGTAATAGTGGACAGATCTCTAGAGTCTTCAAGGGAGGAGATTTTTTCCTCAAATTCCTCAGGAAAAATTGATCAAAACCTTTTCCACCACTCTCTTATCAGGTAGATCATCCCCCAACAACCTTATTTTATTTACCACTTTCATTAGCCTATCAGAAAACTCCTTACCAGTTTCTGGCTCTTTCATCTTCAAAGTTTCACACTCCCTTCTAAGATTGAGAACTTGCGTCTGCCTTGTTCTTGCATTGCCTCTAAACTCTTCTTGCAATCTATCCCAAGCTTCCTTTGCTGTCTCATAAGTGATGATCCTGGTAAAGAATACATCTGAAATGGCAGATTGAATACAAGGCAGAGCCTTAAACTTCTTTGCAATCTCCTCACTATGTTGCTTCAGCTGAGCTATAGTAGGATTTGCTTTGAGAGGTAGTGGTTCACAACCTTGCTTCTTCCTCTAAGATCTGATTTGCTCTGATACCGCTGATAGAAATTATAGAACAAAGAGGAAGAAAAAGATAATTTTTTTAATAAAAGTATTGAGATTTTTCTCCCACAATTTTATACAACCGGCTGGTAGCATATATATTACAAAAGGTTTCAACCATGCTTTTAGTCAACAACTCCTACCAACTACAACCTTACCTATTGACAGCATTTCAACATTATGCAAGACCATACTTTGATAGACTTTTTAATCACAGAAAGACTATAATATAGACTTGATTTAAATACACAAAAAATACAAGACTTTGGTACAACAAAAGTGACAACCAATGTCAATATATATTCTTGAAATAGTAGGATTGAAAATGACATGTTAAAAGTGATAAGAGGATCACATGTCATTTTCAAAGGTACCAAGAGGTATGTGATATATGTCACTAAAGCTGAAATAGATCACACTACTGAGGCCTCGACTATTGAAATTTATGTCACTTTAAAGTGACACAATAGGTTGACACATGTTAGTGAAAAGGGGCTACAAATTCTTCACAAGCAGGGACTATTTGGAAAAGATTCCATCTCAAAGGTTTCCTTTAGTGAATTTTGTACATTAGGCAAGCAACATAGGCTACATTTTAGTAGTGGAAAACTTAACTCCACTTCAATTTTAGAATATATGACCTTTGGAGTCCTTCACCTACCATCACACAAGGGGGAATAAATATTTTCTTTCCTTGATTGATGATATTTCTAGAAAAGTGCAAATTTTCTTATTGAAACGGAAATCTGACAATTTTGAAAAATTTAAGCTTGGAAAACCTTGATAGAAAATCAAATTGGTAAGAAAATTAAAATATTAAGAACTAATAACAGCCTTGAGTTCTGCAATTCTAATTTTGATCATTTTTACAAACAAAATGGGAGACACGAGATTGTGCCTTATACCCTTCAGCGGAATGTGATTTCTAAGAGGATGAATACAACCATTTTGGATAGAATAAGGTGTATGATGTTCATTCTGAAGTTCCTAATGCTTTGTGGGAGAAGCTATGATGACAATTTCATATATTGTGAACAAAACTCACTCAAGTGCACTGAAGGGAAAAACTTCTTAAGATGAGTGGTCTAGTAAGCACAGTTACTCCAAATTGAGAAAATAAATATACTACATTAATCTACTTGAAGAGTAGAACACACTTGACCAAACAAATCTTTTATCCCACTATCGAAACTCACTCACATAATTGGTTAAAAGATGGTCAAACTAATTGGTTAAAAGATGGTCACATAATTGGTTAAAAGATGGTCAAACTAAACTTTTAAAACCAATTTCTAGCAATGCACACATACATACATACATACATACACTTACCTAATTGGTTAAAAGATGGTCACATAATTGGTTAAAAGATGGTCAAACTAAACTTTTAAAACCAATTTCTAGCAATGTATACATACATACATACATACACACACTTACCTATAGGGAGAGAGGGGAAAATTACTAGCGAATCGTTGGAGTTAAAGTTTAGCTTCTCGAACTAAGATGTCGATTTACTCCGATTCTTTGATTGAAAAAAGTTGAGAGATTTGGGTTATCTTTGAGACCATAAAAAATTTAAGGTTTTTTTTGTTAATATTATGAAAAATTATCTCAAATTCTACCTCTTAAGTTTCAATTTCAATAATAAGGTATTAATTTTTTTTTTAATCAAAAATCAGGTATTTTTATCCCCATCTCACCTACCCATATGACCCACTCATCACATCATACATTTCTTTTCCTACTGCTAGGTTTGTATTCAAATTTAATTCAGCCACTGCACATAATCGTCGTCAATTTCTTCACCACCTTCGTCATCAACGTCGACGAAGACTCTTATACTCACCATAGTTCTTATCGATGTTAGTAAGTCGATGTTGAGAAGAGAGTTAAAGGTGTTAGATGATGTTCGGATCTTACCAACGGAGCAGCTGGGAGAGGGGATAATGGCAATGGTTCGACGTTGCAGTTCGTGGTGGTCTGGTGAAAGGTGAAGGTGATGTTGTTGTGGATTGCTAATTTATTTGAGGTGGAGGTAAAGGTGGTGGTGGTAGTGGATTTAAGGTGAGGTGGAGACCCCTTTTAAAGTAGATCTGGAATGGCGGTGGTCTGATGGAAGGTGAAAGTGGTGTAATTGTGGATTTACTACTTTTCTTCAGGTGGAGGTAGAGATGGTAGTTGTGAATTTGAGGTGAAGGTGGTGGTGTTGTGGATTTTAAGGTGTGTGACTATTTGGGTTGTGCCAATTGATACCCAATGTTCCGTCCCTAGCCTAAGCATTATGTGATTTACTGTCTATTTCATCCATGTACTTATTGAAATCTTCAAAATTATATGCTTTTGTAGCTCTCCTAAACAACGCAACAATCCTATTGTCCTAATACTTGGCCTTCAGGTTGCCTTTTATATGGTATATGCAGTAACCATGATGTGCATCGAGAAAAATTTCAACAATAGAATTTATTATAGCGACCCCCAGCCAGTTACAAAAGCAAGGTTCTCGACTCCTCAATTACTTTTCGTGACTATTTGGGTTGTGCCAATTGTGAATTTGAGGTAGTGGCATTGATTTAGTTGGTACCAGTGGTGTTGGAAGTGGTTGAGGTGGCGGTGATTGTGGATTTGAGGTGGTGTCGATGCTTTGGTTGGTGCCATCGATGGAGTAGGGTGAGGTGGGTGGGATTAATAGTGATTGTGATCAGTTAATTGTGTAATTTTTTACTAATAAATGACTTTGTAATCTATTAAATGTGTTTTGAGACTAAACATGTTTTTGTGACTCATCAATTGTGTCTTGTGTAATTTGTGATTAGTTTGTGATTGTGACCATAAATCGTGTATTAATTGTTATTATGATCACGGCTTGTTTAATTAAGTTATGTCACAAAATACATATCAATGTCTGACCTTGTGATGTTTGAAAAAAATAAATCACAACTTTCTTATTTTTGGAAATACATTTATTTTCTCTCTTTATATTATATAAAAATAAATATGGGCCGGATTAAGTCGAGAGTTCCACACATATCAAAAACTTTGTTAGGGTATAATTTATTTTACTTTTAATCTAGATTTTGTGATAAACATATGATCACAAAAATGTTAAGGCCGTTTTTGATTTATATTTTTAAAAACAGATTTTGTGAAAAGTGATTTTTTTAGATGAATGGTCAAAATATAAAGAAATGTTACAAGTTCACTTGTAAAATTATTTTGTGATAGACATGCAAGCTCAACCCATATCAAAACTTTTGTCAGGCTACATGTAACATGATTTTGTGGACATATTGAGCCTCTGTTTGATGGAGATTAAATTCATATTTTTAGTATATCTTAATAAAAGTTGATTGAACGTATGGTTGAAATTTAGAATGATATTATTTAGTACAAGTGTTATGTTGTGTTGTGCCAACTAGGATACTATTTCAATTGTTAAATGAAGTTGGGATGTAGTTAGATTTATTGGACAATGGGATAGCAGTCGTCATATAGACAAATATTAAGCAGCACTTCTTCTATGTAGCATTGTTCTAAAATTTAGTTGATCATTGATGTGTCACCACATACATAGAGAAATAATTTCAATTTTGGCCATTGAGTTAATAAGTTTTCATCAAAATTCTCGAGTTACTCAAATTTAATTTGTGACAATCAAATCATCAATTTCAATTTACTTTCAATGTCGTCACTTTCTCTCATTAATAAATTTAACCCGTGATTCATACATAGACATTAAAAACATAACAGATCTAGCTACGTCAAGGGTAGAATTAGGATTCGATCTTAGTTGGGGCAAAATTTAATTACGACTCGTTTTTCAATTAGAAAAAGAAAATAATATTAAAAATCTTACAATCTCCTATCGTTGTTCCTTATTGGTTTTCATACTTTTAATATGACATTTTAACTTCATTACTAATTTCCTTGAGTTCAGTTTTTCAATATACGAAATGAAACTGTCATTTTCCTATTAGATTTATATCTAACGTTTTAAGTTTGTGGAATTACATGAATGTACTTATCTAGGATCCGAACACTATAATCAAGTTGTGCTACCTAAAAACTGAGCAACCCAATCAATATTTTACAAAATACCTATAAATTTTATTGATTATTTTCTTCTTTAATCATCTTGAGTTGTATTTCATGCATAGAGATACAAGAAACTACCATGCGAAAAATAAGAAATTCAAAATCTTATTGTAATACTCTAGGGAAAATAGTCCAATAAAAAAAAACTAATAGATAGAAAGTAAACATGTACCAAACTAGTGACAACTTAGGAAAAGAAAAAAGAAAGTGAACAACTTTAAGAAAGAAAAGGAAAGAAAGAAAGAAATTGAAACACAGTGAACAAGTCTTGAAGTTTTTGGTTTGACCTCCTTATTAAATCAAGATAGACTTATAATAAGAGATGAAGGTAGAAAGAGAAGCAACAAACAAAAAAACAAGGGAGAAAAAGCCAAAATAAAGCTTGAAAAA
>CAIGRN010034008.1:0-18068 GCA_903798345.1 Fraxinus anomala
TTTAGTATGGTGAATGATCCAAACACAAACTCCATTATTTCATGTGAGTTCTTCTGGTACTAGCCTCATTGGTTGGGACCATATCCAGTTCTCTGCAGAGCTTCTCCCCAGCTCTAAAACTAAAAACATGGTGGCGGCGGTGGGAGTGTGGTGAAGAGAGGGAGAAAGAAGAAAAAGAAATGGGAAAGAGGAAGAGGTAGGGGAGAGAGAGATTTCTTTTCACATCAGTTCTTTTGAGTCAAGTGGTATTGGGAGGTTAGCTACGAGTATGTTTCAGGAAAATAACATAATTTTGTACAGTTCAAGTGTTCAACGAATGAAGATATTCAATTTAAGATACGAGTATACACTGAAAAAAGGAAAAATAAACTACAAAGAAGGAAGTGAAGTAGGGTCCACACATACACGCTTATCTTCTGTTGAATAAGTGGACTCTCCCTTTGACTTGACTCGAGCATTGAATTGGCTCTTCTTCGATAGCTTTCAAGCACTAAACTAGATCGAATTCGTTTCGTAGTCATAGCTTATTGGCTAGAGATTCTCCATTGAGCGATTTGTATTTACGATTTGAATTATGTGCTTTTTGGCTCACAAGAAATCGTTATACCGAGAAAGAAGTAGAAAAGCAGTTCTCTATTGAATTCTTAGTTGACTAGAAATTGACTATCTCGTCGGTCGGATGAAACCACTTCTTCTTATGTGCCCATCTGATTTGTTGTTGACTTCCCACTTTACTATGAAATAGTCTCGACCTAATATTGATTTATTATATACATGTTTTGACTTTTCCATGATCCCTGACCAAAGTAACTTGCCTTCCTAGTAATAAACAAAAATTTATACCACTAGAATACACAAGGATTCCCCGCCCACTATTATTGTATTACAGAGATGAAATGTCGAAAGATAGAGATATAATTGAGACGAACTTGTTTCATCTATTTCTCCTGTGAAAGAGTTTACTATTACGGCCCCAGCTTAATAGATCCGTAGCAAGTTTGTCGGACATTTTCTAGAAATATAATGAATCTCTTTGATGACGACGTATCAAAATATCGTGCTTTTTGCAATATTTCTCTTAGGCTTAATATTTTCTTCCGTCGTTATTGTTTGGAAAAGTACAACTTTCTTCTTGTCTTTATTATGTATCTATCTATTCTATTTTTCATCTCTTTCTTTTGCCATTTTCTCAGACTTCACTTACATTCGGGCTTAGGTAATTACTATCTTTATCAATGATTTATTTTGAGTATGGTGGGAGCATTACCTCTTCCAGCTCCTTCCGACCCATCGAGCTCATCCCTCATGGACGGACTTCGAGGAGCAAGTCTTAATGGAGCATTTTTCCGAAACAGAAATGGAAGGCCCGTCGGTGAATTCTTCCATCCCTAGGATAGTGCTTGGAATCATCAATGCACAATCGAATTTTCCAACTAGAGAATGGTAATACCATTTTCTTCTTGATTCTCTTCCAGATGCGCAACACAAACCAAAATATATTGTGGTCACTAGTTCAAATTATATAACAAATGAAGAAATGCAAACCATAATTTTAAGAAACCTAATATATATATATATATATATATATTCTTTCCACACTTAAAAGAAGCAAAATCATAATATCTACATAAATGTGGCAACAGGCCAAATACTCAACGCCTAAAAATTACAGTTTCTACTCAGTTGTCCCATTGACAGTCGAATATCTCCTACCAACACTTGTAAATGTTCATTGCTATAACAAATAAATACACTCATTTAAAGCCCAGAACAGAAATTTCCAGCAGAAGACTGAAGTAAAAGACTTCGGAGAACAACAAACCTCCAGTCATACAGAGTCTGCCCCTTCTACTTGTTGACGTGCTAGATATCTTTCTCTTCTTTCTTTCTGAAAAACAGAATTGTGAAAAGAAAGACGGGAATAAATACTGAACAGAGAAGGGAATGAAAATCTTACAAGAAAAAATTTCTCAAGTATCAAAAGATATCATACCCATTCATCGATGACAAGTCCTTCACCAATAAATGTTGGACCTGCATCTTCTAGAGGCTTCTTGCGAGCCTCCAATTCGGCCTCAGCCTCAGCCAACTGCCGCTTCAGTTTTTCTAGAGCCTTCAAAGATTCAGCAGGCAGATAATCTCACAAATCAACATTTTTAATGTAAAAATGCATGCAAAAGATGATACTTAGAAGCAGTTCAGCGAATGCAGTATATGTTTTAGGAACCACTGTAAAAAATCGTTACATACAGGGCTAGGACGTTCCACATCTAGAAATACCGCCCGAAGTATCTGTTCCACAGCCACTTGATCCTTCTGCTCATCAAACTGTTCAAGATAACATGAAATGATTAGAATCAATCAGGAGAAAGTTAGTTCAAAGAGACTTTCTTATACAAATCACATTTCCCAGAGCCTTGATAATGCGATCAGTGCAACAAGCAAATTATTTTCAATAATAAGAGCGGTTACTATATTAACAATATCAATAAACATAATTATTGCAATTGAAGCACAAACTGAAAGAGTACAAGTATATAGCCACCAACACAATTATTTTCAAGATAGGTACACAGAAATAAAGCTATCAGGAGAAGAAAGCAGCAAACCAGTTCTGCTATGTAGTCCATTGGGCCATTCACCTTTAGGCTCATGATTTTAAACTTCACCTTGCTCTTCTGATATGTTGGCTTTTCATTGTTCTCTGGAGGCTCTACAAACTTGAATACTAGTAGATTCACCCAGAGCAAGAAATAAGAAATTCACAAACACATCCTTAAGTGCCCTAAATTATTGTGAAAGAGGGGAAGTGAAGAAATCCACATATAAATATTACCAGTTGCTATAATACTCTCTCCAGGAGCGAGAACTGTCCCAGGAGGTCGCATAAAACAGCTTTTTGGTGCTGTTGTTTGGAACTGAAGCAACGTCAATAAACTAGACTAATCAGATATAAGAAGCAATGAGAAAGTATATTATATTACAGAGCCTAAACTAAATTGAGGCTATGTGAGACCAGATTGTCGATCATAAATTTCTACAGTCCATCAGCATTAAAAGAGGATGGGGGAGTAAATAAATAAGTACATCACAAGTAATTTATCATACCTTGAAAGCTACATGAGACTTGCTTGCATTTTTAATCTTAATAGCACTTTGGACTTGCTTACCAGGTTCATCTGGAATTAATAAAACAAAAAAAGAAATTTATTGCCCATAAAAAGATGGATTTTGCAAGGCAAGATTTAGCCAATAAGGATGTTAACAGTGACAGGATGTAAATTACTCAAAAAACATAGAAATCCATGCAGGGAGGGGAGGGAGAATAATTGAGAATAGATTGCCCGAAAATTAACTGCAAGATTGATAAAATGAAGAACAAAACTATAGACCCTATTGAGATAAATGATGTCAGATGTCAGAAGCCTGATAGTAAATATCAAAAGAACTAACGTCAAAAGTTGGAAGAATAGTGGGGAGAGGAGGGGAGGTTTAAACTCTCAACTCGATTGAAAATTTTGAATCAGATGACACATCGTGCTTCTGCAAATGCTTTTAATTTCCTTGGCAAGTCATCGTTCTCATTGGCGCATCTGTAACCTCTCGTCAGTGGGAGCAGCCATTTGTTACCATTAAAACTTCACTTTAGGGCCATTTTCATTTAATTTTAACTAGATAAATTGAAGTTAATTTTCATTGCAATGGTTTGTAAAAAGGCTCTTTACATTTTTATATGGCATTCACACTGATTAATTAGTTTATGCCGAGTTCTTTATAGCATTTTAGATCTACTCAATGTCATGCCAAGTAAAAATTCTCTCTTTGTAGCACTTGTTACTAAAAAAATCTTCAAAATATATAGCCATTAACCAATGGCAATAACAAATATATTTATCCTTATACGAGTATAGCTCATATAGAAAGCTTACAAATTGAACCTATCCTAGTCAACAGCAAACACAGATCGAGCTTAATTCAAGTAAATAAGCAGTTTTATCAAACAAAATTAATTTTAATACAAAGTATACCGAATACCTACATATATGGTAAAAACAACTGAAGATCAATTTTCAGAAAGTAAGAGACGAAGAAGAGAGAGGTGTTACAAGGAAAATAGAGCTTGCTAGCGGGATCGAGCTTAAGACGACGTCGCGTGGGGAGCAGAGATCTGGCAACAGAAGAAACCGAGCTGGAACCATGAGCCTTTAGTCCTTCCACCTGTGAATTATCATTAATATTATTATGATTATTGTAACTCTGTTGCTGCTGATTATAATGAACAAAACCAGAAGATGAAGACGTCGTAGTCGAGTGCTGGTTCCGGAATGGAAGCTTGAATAGGCCCCAAGCTTTGGCATCCGATGACTTCTCGTCGGAGAATTCCATATGAATTCCCGTCGCCGGAAAGTGAAAACGGCGTCGTGTTGAGAGAGTGTTTGATTTTGGATTTGTGTTTTGTTTGAGTTCTTTGTTGGTAATGCGGTGGACTGTTCACCGGCGTGCGTAGTGAGGTGAGGGAGAGGCGTTTGTGGAATCGTTTTAACGGCCGAATTTTTTAATTAATTTATAGTTCACGGGTTGGAATTGCAAAATATGGATCAAACCGTGATTAACGGGCATTCCTCCTTTTGATATTGATAACAGCATAAACTACACATGGAATTCGTTGAATTCTAATAATTTACCTCTTGAGGGAGGGAGGCATGCGTTAGCACACAATTTTTTTGTCTGTTTTTTACTTTATTTTGAGATAAAGTTTTATGTTAACTTTACGTGACCAATAGATGTAAATCGACAAAAAATACATTCCGTGAGTTTATTTATTTATTTATTTATTTTTTATTTTTTTTTTCAATAGAAAACTGTCAAGTGCATTCGGTAAAAATCGTGACAGTCATTTTCTATAAATATAGCAGAATTATTATTTTTGTTACAATATAGAAAGAAAAATAGAAAAATCAATATACTTGTATGTATTATATTAAAAACCAATGCCACATATTTTTAGGTAAGAAGTGAGGATACAATGGTAAAATAGAATTTAGGGTTACATGGGTATAATTGTCATTCACAAATACTAGTTTATTTACAACACTCCCCCTTGAATGATTATTTACACAATAACTATTTTTACTGAAGTTTTGTTTTGCAAAAAAAAATTCGATGAAACAAAAATGTCAACAAATAAAAAAAGGGTACAAATAATTTGAAGTAATAAAATGTCGTCTTTTTAAAACCTTGTCAAGAAAGTTTAGTGGAACAAAACTTGATTGAAAGAAAAATAGTACAACTACTCCACTAATTTCAATTATTGTATCAATTCATTCTAGTCTTATCTGTCAATGTCTTTAATATTGTAGTTTCTGATAAAGTATGTCTCGTGTTATTTTGTATAGTTTTCAGATAATATCGTTTTTATACGGGATATTTATCAATCTTTGATAACTGTAGTAGCATGATGATTCGAATAGCTCTTGTTGATCTCTTCGAAAATCTCATACATATATAAGTATTATTTTGAGGGTAAATGTCTTGTATATTATAGCCATTCATTACATAAATAATATGGCTCGTTAAGACCTTATCAAAAAAACTTTATGGGAAAAAATCATTTTGAAGAAAAAAAAATTACATTTATTCTTTGAGTATGTCACAAAAATTATTTTATTAAAAACTTTACCAAAAAAATTCAATTGGACAAAATCTTGGTTAAGGGAAAATAATACAACGCATATTTACTCTCCCTCGTAATAATATCACTTGAATTATGTTTCGGGTATATCAAATCATTCGAAGATAATATTAAATCATATAAGATAAGTTAGCTATAATCACATTTATTGTATGGCATTGTCAGACTAACGAGATAGAGACTTGTGATTGCATCCACCACGTGATAATTTATCTATTTATACAAGTTTTCGTGAAAATCATTATATTAAGAGTCACGTATTACATATTAAGACTTATTTTTCTATTTCTATTTCGCATAAGTATACATACTATGAATTTTCTCTAGCAAATTCAATTTGTTAGGATTTCATTCATTTATTTTGGCCAATAATTATTTCGATTGATAAATTTTGACGAATTTATTTCGATTCATCGCTATTCATAATATGATGCAGCACATCGTGTATAAAAGTATTATCGACATCTTTTTCTTTTTCTTTTTCGATTCTATTTATTTTCTCGTAATGACATAATTTATGAAAATATCTCAACTTTCAACACATTAAGTACTTGAACCTCTTATGGAGTTTTATAATTTGTTATGCTTAAATACTCATCAAGAGTATATTTCTCTTTATTGAGACCATCTTTGTTAATTATTCCATTTTCGTTTGAAGATTTTTGTATTAAAATCGAATAGCATCACGCTTCCATATATTTATCAAATATAATATTAATTAATCCTTCGAGACTTTCATTTGAGTTGGAGTATTTAAAATTGGTGTGTGAGATATTGTCGATCACTTTGGTCAATAAATGCATCTAAATGAATTATCATTCGACTTCTGATTTGAATTATCTTTTGCGATGATTTAGATAATGATGCATTTATACATTATTTCTAACTTATTAATTCATCCCCCTAATGTTGAAATAATTGTCTAATCTAATTGACAATCAATAAATTACGTTATAAAATATCACATGTTGAGGATAAGGGTTCAAATCTCAGTATTCTTTACTTTTCATTTTAGTGTAATGTAGTGGATTTATTGTACATATATTGTATTATCAAATAATTAGATGAATAAATCAGGCTCTGACCATAAATCATTTATAATAGGAAGAAGTTGATGTGGTATGATGTATAATAGTATTCCATAAACAGAAGTGAAAAGTATTTTGTTTTCAATTAAATTATTTGGAGGCGTTTAAAAAGCAATAGTATTCAACCATTTATCGACGTCTCAATTAATATTTATTAAAATGTTAAGATTTATGCTAACTAGTATTAATAAGATACACTGTCTTGATTGTATAATTTGAATATTATATTTATAATTTAAATATTTGAACAGTAATTTCGCAAACTTCATGTTGCGAATATCATGTAATCATCTAGTAGATGTATCAAATTTATTAGTTATAAATAATATCTAAATGGTCAACGTGGAGAACAACGGGGCCTCTTATATGACCCTAATCAATTTTCAGAAATATAGACAACTTAGTCCCTATTTTTGTTAGCGATGAATAATTACTAATAATAGAGAACAAATATCATATATGAATTCATTGGGCTGATGAAATTTCACGTTCTTCGTTAAATGTTTGAATTCACAATTTCATATCATTATTGATCCTAGATAATCTGACCGGTCATGCCAAATAATAAAATTAAATTGAACTTCTGATTCAATATAAGATATAATTCAATTATACTAATTAACACATTGACTTTAGAAACTTTAAAAGTTTCTTTTATATTTAGTGAATAATAGAATACTAGCACAAAATTTGTCTCCTCTTTATTACTTAATATTGACCATTCAGGAGATTTCATAAAATATTAAATCAAATTTTCTTTTGATATTCTTCGAGAATGATCATAATTGATTTGTGTTTTATTGTCTTCTTGAAAAACAATATTCATTTAGAATATTGATTCGTATAAATTGATTCAAACGATTCAATAATATTCATTTAGAATATTTAAATATTAGAATCGCGTTTCGTTCTAAAATAACAATTGACTGTTCTTCTATTATATTAATTTAATATAAAAGTATGCTTCTTCTAGGACAATATGCCGATATTCTTCTAAAATATTGAAATTGTAATGTCGTGTTTTTTTTGGAGTATGTCATATTATTCGAGAATATTGAAACACTAAATTTTATGCTCTTTAGGAGTGATAAGTTAATATTCTTCCCGAATATTAATAAAATAGAAAATTATTTTCCTTTGAAAATTACAACACAATATCGAGTAGTTTAATTTGTGTTTTTCCATGAACACAACGAGATATATATTCTTACATGCGCGTGCTACTTTAAAAGCACGTTATATTTTATTATTGCTTCTTTAAGAGCAATAAATTAATATTCTTCTCAAATATTACTATGTAATAATACAACAATATTCTTTTGAGATATTAATTATAATATTATACAACTTTAGGAGCAACAATAAAATAAATTATCACTATAAAGTTTATACAAGAATACAAATTTATTAATGAAGTTAAACACACAAAAAGTATACGACAATCACAATATATTAGCACAATATTATGGTTTTACACCGTAAATAATTATATGTTAACCTATATTAATTAAGGTTTTACACGCTAAATAATTGTGTGTGTTCACAAACAGGATATATGAGCATACTGCATAATTGACGGAAGTGTTAGAAATATTACTAGTTGTAATACAGTAAAGTACAGATATAAAAATTATCGACCGATCAAGTCTCGTGACAGCACGATATCCTAAATCGAAATTGTCCGTCGATAACTGCTGTGACCTCTGTGAATAATCACCTCCAGAATACGACGATCAAATAAATCAATTGTGCATCAATCACAAATGATTTTCAGAACTCTCAAGTGTACTCCAAAAATATGAAAAATGATAATAATATTTTTTTCTTCAATAGAAAGATACAATTTCATTTTTTGTGTATTTTTCTNTCATATTTTACTGGTTAGTTGACCCATTAAATAATTTCGAAAATGATTAAAAACAAAATAATAATAATGATTTTATTTGATATAATGCGTGAGGTGTGACTCGAACGCTCGACGTCTCACACAAATTCCATATTTTTTATCAATTAGACACTTCATCTGAATTAATTATTTCTTTCACATATTATATTTTATTTATAAATATCTGGCAGGAAGCACATATGAAAGAATCATTAATTAAATATCATCATTAATTAACTATTCATTAAAAACACACATAATTATATAATACTATTAATTAATCACAGATTTAACTCATGTATGTATATAATGAATCCACACGAATTAAATTCAGTGTAAAAATCATGGAATCAATTGACAACGCCGTTAAAATAAAACATACAGGAAAATATCCCAGCAACTATCCAGGCTAGGAATCGGTGCCGGAAATCCATCCTTGGCAAAACGCTGCAACAAGACATTGCCTAAAAGGATAGTATTAATGCTGACCTTTTCTTTTCTTTCTAAAGAATATTAGTCTTTGAAAAAAATTGAGCTATCGTGCTAATAACGTATTATAAATTAGAGAGAAATTTAAAAAAATTAATAGATTTGTGTGTATTATATTAAGAATCAATATCTCATATTTCTAGGGAAGAAGTAGGGATACAATGGTAATAAAATCTAGGATTACGTGAGTATAATTGTCATTCATAAATACTATTTTATTTACTGTAATTTTAGCATAATAAAAATTTATGTTACTGATGTCCTCTCCTTTTAATTTATCGAAATAGTTAATTTCACTAAGCCTAAAACGGCATGCCTTGAAAAATTCAATTAATTAATTTTGAGGGATATCGGTAAGATTGTTCAAGAGAAAATGTTTAGTTAAGAAATAAAATAAATATGATGTGGTAGCTTTTACTATGAATGTACAATTGAATTTAGTTACTCATTTTCAATCACACAATAAAATATTTTGTACATAAATTCAAAAAAAAAATTCATATTTTTTGATAATGCATTCTCCAAAAATTCATGATTTAAAATTTTGTTTTTGCCATGGGTTTAATGATGTAGCTATATGAGATTGGAATTAATCTATTAGATTTGACGCGTGTTGTTGTTAACGTTTTTCTTCCTTATTTATTGAAGTCAAATAGTAAAGCATTAGGTATTGAAATGATTACAGGGAAACGCGTTGACTTCTGGTAAAGGAGAAAGCTTGATTTTTATTTGCTAATTAGCTTTGAAATTTGATTAATTAATATAACGAAAATATGCATTAAATTAATCGCGTTGTGGAGACTGCATATACACATAAGGATGTAAATGAGCCAGCTGGCGAGCAGAGTTTGCAATCAACTGCCTCCCTGATGTTCAAACAACTGCCTGCCTGTTGGTATGAAGCTGCTTCATGCAAGCAACTGCTTGCCTGATGCTCAAGCTGGCGGCTGCTACTTGAAGCAGCCTGCCTTAAGCAGACAGCTACAGGCCTGTGACATAGGTCGGTCCATGTCGCGGTTGAGCCACACGTTGTCGAAAATGGGGCTCGACCCAAGCTGTGAGCCGAGCCGGCTTGAGGTTTTTACGGGTCGAGCAACGGGCCGCTTGAACCAGATTGACATCCCCTATATACTTCCCCACTTGATGGCCATTTTTTGGAAAAACATTGTTTTAAATAGTGATTTTTAGAAAATGTGTGATTAAAAAATAAAAAAATTTGGATTTTTTGTTCTTTAGTATAAAGAAGAGGGTGGGAGCTGCATAACTATTTGCCTCCAATTTACAACTTTTAAGTATCCATGGTGCAAGTCGTGTGACAATGTTTTGCCTGTGGGTCAAGGCTTGCTTTAAAGATTTCATGAAACTGCATCTTTCTTTCTTTAGTATGAAGAAGAGGAAGGGAATCATCTACTTATTTGATTTCAATCAACAACTTGGATATTCGTCATGTGTCGTGTGGCAATGTTTTGCCTGTGGACAGCGGCGGATTCAGCTGCCGGTGAGCTTCGATGGCCACCCATGCTGGAGCTGGCATTTAAAATTTTTTTTTGGGTCAGTGTATTTATTGTTTGAATATATATTGTGATTTCCATTTCTTTTATAAAACCTTATGTTGTTCAGTTGGTCTGAGTACCTTTCAAGCATATTGAAGGTTTGGGTTCGACTCTCAAATATAGCAATTTTTTTGGCAATTATTTTAGGCTAAAATTTCTCACCATTTTGGAGCATATAGTTATTATAAAAATTGGTGCAATTAGAGGATTCAAACCTTTGAACTCCATTGGAATTATAAAGCACTTGACCACTACGACATTTGTGACATTTTGTGTAATAAAATGCTACACGTTCTTTCATCAAATAATTAATATATTCCCTCATTGTTTTTAAGACTTTTTAACTAAAATTCGACCTTTTAAAATTCATTTTTTTTCTATTAGACTAAAATTATTAACAAATCGAACAAAGAAAGTAAATAATTGGATCCAATTTAAAATTTAAATTGTTGTTCGATAAACATTATTAGACTAGTAGATAACGTACAACCACATTTACAATTCGGATTACGATCAGCGACGATCAATGCTCAACGTTCGTCGGGGCTGGACTTTTGTACTGGGTCCACTACTGCCTGCGAGTCATGGTTTTAAGGATATTCTCGAAATTGCACTTTTCTTCTTTCTATAGCATGAAGATGAGCAATGGAATCACCTGCCTATTTGATTTGAAATAACCTCCTTTAGGTATGCAGGGTGTGAGTCATGTAACAATGTTTTGGTTGTGGGACGTGGCTTTAAGGATATTCACAAAATTACATTTTCTCCTTTAGCATGAAGAAGAGGAAAGATTACAATTTTTCCTTTAGTATGAAGAAGAAGAAGCAGGGAGTCGCATATCTATTTGACTCCAATGAACAACTTGTGGGTATTTGTGTATGAGTAGCGTGATAACGTTTTTCTCATGGGTCATAGTTTTATGTATATTCAGGAACCGCATTTTCCTTTCTTTATTATGAATAAGAGAAAATGAGCCATACTATTTGACTCCAATTAAAGTATTCATGGCATGAGGCGTGTGACAACATTTCGCCCATGTATCAAGGCTTGCATTAAATATATTAACGCAATTGTGTTTTTCTTTCCTTTTTATGAAGAAGAGGAAGGGATTTGTCTACCTATTGTACTCCAATGAACAACTTTTGAATATTCTAATGTGTCGGTGGCAATGTTTCGCCCATCGTTTACGGCTTTGAGGATATTAATGAAATTGCACTACTTCTTTTGTTAGTACAAAGATGAGGAACTGAATCACCTGCCTATTTGATTCCAATAAACAATCTTTTGATATTCATGGTGTGAATCGCGTGACAATATTTTTCTTAAAAAATTACGTTTTGCTTTCTTTAGCATGAAGTAGAGAAAGGGAGTTATGTACCAATTTGACTCCAATGAACCATTCTTTGATATTCTTGTTTTGAGTTACTTGACAATAATTTTTTTGGAAGTCATGACTTTCAAGGATATTAATGAAATTACGTATTTTTTTTATTTTTTTTTATTTTTTAGTAAGAATAAGAGAAAATGAGTCCTCCATCCATTTGATTCTAATGAAGAACTTTTCAATTGACTAATTAAATGTGATAACCATTTTTTCGACCATCAAGACAATTACACACCCCACAAGAAAAGGAGAGGGAGAGAGGTTTTATATTATGAATCTATGATATGTTTTGATAAATTAAATTGGATAATATAAAATAATATAAATAAAAGAAAAAAATTAATATTTATATGTCTTTTGAATTAAGTTCAATCCCACGAATCAACCTACCTTAATTAGCAGAATTTTGATATGCACTACTAAGACCCTTAATTAGGACAATTTTGATATGCACTACTACTAAGACCCTATTTTGTATAGATTTTTAAAAATAATTTTTTTTTAAAAAATTCATTTTTAATCACGCTCTTAACAAAATAATTTGCACGTGGACTTTTTAAAAAAATACAATCTTTGTCCTAAATAACGTTATAAAGAAAACATTAAGTCCTTGTTTGGTACCAGTTAAAATTCAAATTTTAATTTAAGTCAAAATCAATAATTAATTTTAACAAAATATTTCATGGATCCATAATTTTTTTAACTACACATTTCATCAACTTTTGTCAAAATCTATTAAAAACCTAATTTTCATCTCCACCGATCAGTGGCTAAAACTTTTACATTTTCTTCTTTAATCTTAACCATCACTTTACAAATAGTAAATTGAAAATTGCTTTATCTATGAAAGTTGAATAAGTGATGCAACTATGAACAAGGAACTATAAGAATGCAGGTAATTTCTCTATTAAAAGAAATAGGATTATTAGATACGATACATTAAAAACTGATATTGTTATTCATAGTAAGAACAATCGGTAGTCATCTAATGTAACATATATCAAGTCCCTTAATTTTTTTAATCAATAATCTCACTATGAATGAAATGGGGATTAGATGTATGTCACATAGTTATAACTACCGTTAGTCCGCATTATAAGTAGTGCTCTTGAAAATTAATCAAATTTGTGCAAAATTGATGGAGGCGATGATGAGGTGGATTGATTTACATCCTAAGACAAAAAACTTGTGGAATTGAAAGCGTCTTATATGGGATAATTAAGAAATTGAATATGAAAGAGTAAATATGAAAGGCTGAAAGTTTACTGGATTTTCTTTATCTTTATCTTTTTGTTTGATTTATATAAAAATTAGATTTTTAATAGATTTTGATAAAAATTAATGAAACGTCTACTCATCAATTTTCCTGGCTGAAACAAACCAGGACTATATGTTCCGATCTCTTTTCTCTTGTCAATAATTTGCAGAAATGCCTTTTATTGAAACCAGGACTATACGCTTTTTTTAGTGAAGATGTAAATAGAAATCACACTGTTGTATTCTTGAAGATTCAACTGCGTAAGGCCCAATGAGAACCCAAATTTGAAATTCCTAAACCATACGGTCCACTAATACGTCACTCCGAACCTTCCAAATTAATCACCAAATCAAGAGACAAATTTTCTTCCTTTCTCATCCTTCGTCGCCGGTGCAGCTCAGTAAATCTCCATATTTTGCATAATTTCGTTTGAATAAACCACTAAGAAAAGTTCAAATCTTTATTAACTAAAGGACCATTTTTCGGTTTATGTTTGTTATATAATATGTAAGAACATTTTTGATTGAAGATGGTGTAATTGTTTTTGGTGGCGGATTCTGAATATTATATTGTGAGATCCATATGATTCAATCTTATTCTCCGGCAATCTGTAGAGAATGCTCGTGGTCGATACCGTACTCCTCCTGAGCTTATTAGTCTCTGAACTTTTCTTTCACGCCCAGTTTTCGCCATGTCTAGGTCTCTCTCTCTCTCTCTCTCTCTCTCCCCTTTCTGTAGATTGAATTCTCCTATTATTCGATTTTTCTTCCTGCCCAATATTATGTCTATGTTTTCAATAATTTTTTTCTTGTCTTTGATTATCAGTAGCGTTGTTTTAAAATGTTTGAACTCTGCCTTTCAATCTTTTCCATATACTGCAAAGTTTTGGATTTCTACCATTGTTCTGAAAGTTAGTTTAGTATTTACTTCAATTAATCTGCTTGATCAATGCAAATGCTTGTGCTTATGTATGCTTACATAATCTGGGCTTTTTGAAAGAGCTATGGGTTTTAAGGGAAGCAGATTTTGGTTATGCTCATTTAATTGATGACCTTCTTGAAATTGAAATGGAAAAAAAAATCATTTTCTTTTTTCATGTTATGTGAGTAAAAGCATGAGTATTGAGATTGTGGGAAAGTTTTATTCTGACTAAAATCACCAGTTCACCTATTTTGCTGGTTGAAATTGTATACTGCTAATCGAATGATTCAATGCAAATATTGAAGTTTGAAACCGTGTACTCCTATTATCAATTTTGAATGTCTTTGGAGTATGTCAACTATGTGAAAACATGTGAATAGGGTTCGAATGAGTACTGCACCATATATGTTGTTATTTATTTGAAAAGAGAAATTCTTATTGGTGGTATTCTCAACCTCTTCACGATAATGCAGATTTCTGACAATTGGGAATATTAGGAGAGTTGGACAATTTTTGCGCAAAAATCAGATTAGCATCAATACAGAATGGTCAAACCATGGAGCACTTATTGGACCAGGGTTATGTTCTCGTCAATACAAATTGTATTCGCAATATATTAGTCCTAGCAGGAGACTTCCTGGGTTTTCTATTCATGGAACCAGAAATGGTTACTGCAATAGCTACTTCAAGCATTTTTCATCCTCATCTGCAAGTAATACTTTAGCACATCATGCCCAAGTTGCGTGGAAGAGGTTGCTACATAGGGCTTTACACAATGGGAGATCTTTATTACCCATAAGTAGGATTGCTCAAGCAGTTAGCTTGGCGCTTTGCCGTTCTTACGTTGTTGTTCCTGGTATATTTGCCTTAACCTGTGGAAGCAACGTAGCATGGGCACAAGCGGTGTCAGACATAGATATCTTCCAGCCGAGAAATTATTTGTACACGAGTGCTCAGGATGGGCATGTTTTCTTGACCTCATTGATTCTTTCCATGTTGGAAGGGATTTTTTTGTTGCTGAGAGCGTTATATTTGGCAGTTCTATTCGCACCCACCATTGCAATGGTTCCATTTGCAGATTCTTTTGGACCTGAGTTTAGGAAATTGTGGCTCCGGGCTGTTCATCAGACACTAGAAAGAGCAGGTCCAGCATTTATAAAGTGGGGCCAGTGGGCAGCCACACGGCCAGATCTCTTTCCTAGAGACTTGTGCATTGAACTTGTGAAGCTTCAAACAAAAGCACCTGAACATAGCTTTGACTACACTAAAAAAACTATTGAAAGAGCCTTCGGTCGTAAAATATCGGAAATTTTTGACGACTTTGAGGAGGAACCTGTGGCATCTGGGAGCATCGCTCAAGTGCATCGAGCTTCTTTGCAGTCTCGATACCACGGCCGTCAGATCAAACCTATGCTTGTTGCGGTGAAGGTGAGACATCCAGGAGTTAGCGAGTCAATAAAAAGGGATTTTGAGATAATTAATATAGTAGCAAAAATTTCAAATTGCATTCCTACACTGAAATGGTTAAGATTGGATGAGAGTGTCCAGCAGTTTTCAGTTTTTATGATGTCTCAAGTTGATCTTGCACGAGAAGCTGCCCATTTGAGTCGCTTCATATATAATTTTCGCAGATCGAAGAACGTTTCTTTCCCAAAGCCTGTATACCCGCTAGTACATCCTGCCGTGTTGGTAGAAACTTTTGAGCATGGTGAAAGTGTTTCTCATTATGTTGATGAGCTCCATGGAAATGAACATATCAAAAGTGCTCTTGCACACATTGGAACGAATGCACTTCTGAAGATGCTCCTGGTAACATATTAATCTTCCATTTTTTTCATGCCTTTCATGTTTCTTATGCCTTGTGAGTTGGTAATAATAATTACAACTATTTACTTTTACTTCTTCATGTCGTATATTTGCTAGAAGTGATTTTGATTTTTTTCCATGTGATGAAAATTGCTATCGCGGCTTCACTGAGTATAGCAATGTGAATTAGCTTCAGCCCATTTTTTGCAACATCTTGTTAAACATTTCTTATGGCATTTGAAAATCTCCCGAGGCTATCTTGAAGCCGTCTTTAAGCACTTTTGAAGCTTACACCTTGAGTGCCGTTTATCAAGGCTCACACCTTGACTTACTAAGATACATGCAATAATAAATGGATTTTATCAATTTTGTTATGTGGTTTACTAATTTTACAATTTATTATTTGCATCGTATTGATCTATTTTCTGTTTGTTAAATTGTTTTATTATGTCTTTTCAAGATGGTTTACGGGAATTGAAACATATTTTTGTAATTCTTTTTGAATTATTTCATTGATTTGCCTTGAGGATTATTTCAACCTTATAAAGGTAAAATGTCCAGCAGCCAGTTGAGTCTTTTTAAATGTTACTGCACTCAACAATTCAGTTGAAATGGGCAACTGGCTGGGTTTCTTCATTTAGCAGAGTAGTTTCATTTCACAGTATGGGTCTGGTATATATAATACAGTGATATGCATTTCATAAGTTGCCATTTCCTTTCTTTTTTTATTATTATGTAGATTCATCACTGAGAGTACAAATAGCTTAGATAATCTTCTGATGGAGAATAACTGATTTCCATCTGCTTGATGCGTTAGGTCGTGATATGCTGTAACTAGGATGAAGATGCTATTAGGGGTTAAGCTCTTGACTATTTTTTGCAGGAACAGGGAGAGGAGATTTAACTTATGTGAACAAAATGCTTAATGCTCAATCTAGGCTTTGGCTTACTTGCTAATGCCACTTGGAGATCATTTCCAATGCTTTTGCATTAAGTAGTTAGCATTTTAGGAGTCGTTACAGCCTCGTACTCATACTGTTTTACCAATAAGTCAAAATGAATACCTCTGCTAGAATGCGAAAATGATATACCAATGAAAAACTATGGATTGGCCTGTTGTCTGAGATATTTTTTTTCTTTTCCTTGGCAGGTAGACAATTTCATTCATGCTGACATGCATCCTGGAAATATCCTTGTGCGTGGAGCCCAGAGCATGCCTTCTCGTAAGCGGCTCTTCAAATCAAAGCCTCAGGTTGTATTCCTTGATGTAGGCATGATTGCTGAACTTTCTAAGAATGATAGGATGAATTTAGTGGACTTCTTTAAGGCTGTTGCTACTAGAGACGGCCAAACCGCAGCAGAGTGCACACTAAGATTGTCAAAGAAACAGAACTGCCCAAAGCCAGAGGCCTTCATTCAGGTGAATTTCATCATCCACAACCACTTATTATTTAAGTAACAGATAAAGATTGTAAAAGATGCAGCTGGAGTCGAGTATAGGAGTCATTTCTGCCTTGCAATTTCACTGTGATCTTTGACAAATTTTATGGTTTTCATTTTGATTTCTTTGCTTTAACAGGAAGTGAAAGAGTCATTTGATTTTTGGGGGACTGCAGATGGTGATTTGGTCCATCCTGCTGAGTGCGTGCAGCAATTACTTGAGCAAGTTAGGCATTATAAAGTAAACATCGATGGCAATGTTTGCGCTGTGATGGTGACAGTTCTGGTTCTTGAGGTAGTCTTCTCATAAAATTTTAGTAATTGTGGTACATATGTGAATCACAATATTCATGGAAAGAAATTTTTTTTTTGTTCAGTCGCGAGGTTAGTTCTTGAATGCAGCTAATAGCATTTTCATGTGTCATCCTTTTACTGGACATGAGAATATTAGGAGTTAATGTTGGATATGTGGTGCCTGATCATGCTGTTTGACGGATCGCAGGTTTGGCTCCCGAGGTACTACTCCTCAAGGCTGCCTTCCCCTCATTCTTA
>CAIGRN010034015.1:0-10585 GCA_903798345.1 Fraxinus anomala
GCCCAAGATTGCATATATTGATTATTGATTCTGCTCAAGTTTCTCAAATTGAAGAACCCAAAAAGAAAACAAAGAAAGCCCCATAAATAATTGAGCCTCAAGCCTAAATGTAAAAAACCCTATTTCAACATAAAATTCCAAGGATTCCAACTCTCGAATAGTCAGGTATAAGAACTCGAGTCTTAAAATACATTAAAAAATAAATAAAAATTACGACAACAGCTTCATTATAATAACTTCACAAGGAAAACTTCAGTACACCAAATACAATCATTTAATGGAGGACAACAACGAAATGAGTATTAATTACCATAGGTACCACTTCGTAATATGAATAACCGTCTTTCAGAAATTTAAAGTTGGCATCTACCACCTAGCCTCCTTACTACAACTAGAAACAATTAGTGGATGTTATGGCGGGTAAACTTAACAAGCGAATGGGAGTGTGGTTTAGGAGGAGAGCAGGGTTGGATAATCTAAATGACAAGAAGACCCTCTTTTTTTGGAAAAAGAATTAGCTTCAAACATATTGGTTTGTGACAACCTTTCTAAATTTTCAACCATAGTTAGCAAAATTAAAAAATACCATTAATTTAATAAAATTAAAAAACCGCAGCCGCCAACAACAAAATAATTCTTATTTCCATACAATAACAGCAACAGGAGATATGGATCAAAATAATTTGTAATATCTTTCAACCTACATTTGAATATCACCTTCCCCTTTGCCTTGAAAATTTTCTTTTATCGGTTGTTGTTCTCCTTTTATACATTCATGTTTTATGATTTATTTATGGCTTAATCGCACAAAACGTCCAAATGTTTGGCATGTAGTATGCAAAACGTCCATACGTTTCAAATTTTTGCATTTTTCACCCATATGTAAACGTTTCATTGAGGAAAACGTCATTTTCACCTATTTTTAACGTAAAATGACCAATATACTCTCCTATATAAATAAAACAAAAAAGAAAAATCAAGAATAAATTGTAATATTACTCATAAACCTTTTAAAAATGCAAATGAGTCCAATTGGTTCCATTTAACAGGCGTAAAGCTCCCTCCACACAGCTTCTATTGTAACCAATGGAAAGAGAGCATAAGAAAGTTGACATAATTTCTTGGCATTTAAATTGGGGATAGAAACAGCCAATTAGTTTTCTCAGTTTACTAGTCGGCATATTGAACAAACCCGCATCGTTTGCCTATTGGTATCTTTACATGTAATAGTTGTCCATAGTGTCCAAAAACCTGTCTTAGATGTTCTTCAGTAATAATACAGTCCAAGTTCCCAATGAAGATCTGCAGTCAGACAATTTTTTTTTGGTCGACGGATTGATTATTGATAGGCCTCACAGGAAAATCAACGGTCAGAAAATGGTACTGGAGCTCTGGATTTTCTCGTTTCATTCTTGACCCCGGAAGAACTGGTACTGGAGCTCTGGATGTAATCTGGTTCCGAAGACCACCCGAAGATCGGCGTCCACCAGTTGTTCAAATTGGTACCCGCCGTCGATTTACGATACAGATCGGGTTTCCTGGAGTTCACAGGAGTGGCAGAGCAAAGGATTGGTGAAAATGTAGCAGACATTGATGAACTGAGTTTTAGAAGAGGTAAATTGATGAACTTATTAGAGAAGAGATAAAGAGTTTTTTTTGTTATTTTCAATA
This sequence comes from Fraxinus anomala, assembly GCA_903798345.1. NCBI lineage: Eukaryota > Viridiplantae > Streptophyta > Magnoliopsida > Lamiales > Oleaceae > Fraxinus > Fraxinus anomala. The sequence goes on from CAIGRN010034015.1 coordinate 1,672, forward strand.
TTTTCATAAATTTTGGACTCATTTGCATTTTTTAAAAGGTTTAGGAGTAAGATTGCAAATTATTCTTTATTTTTCTTTTCTTTTCTTTTTTGTTTTATTTATATAGGATGGTATGTTGGTCATTTTATGTTAAAAATAGGTGAAAATGACGTTTTCCGTAATGAAACGTTGAAATAGGGGTGAAAATGCAAAAAATTGAAACATATGAACGTTTTGCACACTACATGCCAAACATAGGGACGTTTTGTGCGATTAAGCCATTTATTTATTACCAGATTCAGCTTCTTATCATGTTTGGCATCTATCAATAAAACAACATCTATTATTTTACAGCTCTTAGACCAAATTATGCCATAGAAATATATCACCTAAGGCTTGTTCAGCTAAGGATATGATTTTTTACCTGATTATTGTATCTACACTATTAGGCACATTTAATCTACGCTTCTTACCAAAGCAATTATACCTTTCGATGTGCAATTATCATTTGATTCTCCACTTTACACAACCTACATTCACAATAATTGCAGCAAGAATTTAAGTTGGTGGGGAGTGTAGCAGTGCAGACCCTTTGTGGGGTTATAGTAGTCCAATGAACACGAGGCCTTATTTTCTTGGACGAATGACAAACTTAGAACATTATTCATGTATGCAATGTACTTTTCGTAGTTCAATCATAACTAGAGAAAGTTACAAATACCCCAAAGTGTGTTCAATAATGTTATTTCCATATAAAATAGAAGAAGTAACAAGTTCAAACACCAGAAATACCAAAATATGATTTTCATCAAGACATTTGAAATATATTTCGACCAACTTTTGAATAAATTAGAATGAGAATATGATTGATGAAAATTACAGGTAGTGAAAATGTCAACATGCTTATATATATTGCATATTCAATTTAATATAAGTATATACCTTATATTATCAGACATTTTAATATGTATAAGTGCACAAGCATTAAAATAATATTCAAGCCATGGTTCGCATTTATCGACATGTACGCTCAGTTGAACATCTTTTGCTTCCTCCTTTTTGCCACATAAGATTTATTTTTATGTTGTTTACTTCTTTTATACATATACACTTCCAGTTATTATTTAAGTCAACTAACATATTTAAAATCACTCTCCATTGCAATATATAATAATTCCCGACTCTTCAGTTACAGCTTTATGCCTTTAAATTANCCTCCTTTTTGCCACATAAGATTTATTTTTATGTTGTTTACTTCTTTTATACATATACACTTCCAGTTATTATTTAAGTCAACTAACATATTTAAAATCACTCTCCATTGCAATATATAATAATTCCCGACTCTTCAGTTACAGCTTTATGCCTTTAAATTACTATCACCTATTTCTATTAAAAATATGACTGAATAAGAATATTCTTATTGCGCATTTAGAAATTTAAAACAAAAGGAAAAAGATTTTAATAAGTATTCTTGATTGCCGAAGCAATGAAAGACAACAAAATATCAACCATCCATGACAAATTGTTAAAGTGTATGATGTAGCACAACGTGTAAAATAGGACAAATACATGACTGAAAATTCGTTAATTCCAAAAATACCAAGAAAGGATCGCATGACTTGTTGGAAGACCAAACTTCTGTAATTTAATTCAATAAAAAAAAAAACACAGGCCTGATTTCTTAGTTCAAGGAAAACACAAAAAACCCTAATCTTCATAAAGGAAAAAGACCTAAAAGCCCCTAATTAAACAATAAAAATTAATAATAAAAGCAAAAATTCCCACCCTCCATGTGTTTCGAGTCCCTAGTTTCATCCGTACATGAACAGATCTGAGGATATTCCGATCTCCCTAGTCACAATGCATTTTTTTGCGAACAATTTAATGAATTAACAAGTCAACAGAAATGAAAAATTAAGCCCTGGCCCCATTTCCTAAAACTTATTTTTTCCCACTCATTTTAATCCACACATTCTTTCAATGAAATAATTTTGCATGTGGACTCAAGTTTTCTTACTTTTTAACCACGCATTCTAAAAAATAATTACTTTTCACAAAATCTATTCTCGAAAAATTTATACCAAACATGGGCTACTCTTACTCATTATGTCCCACGGCATGATGGCAACAAATGCATTTGAATTTTCATTTTGTTGACAATACATAACTATTGTGACAAGTGCTATGTCTTTAAAGGTCTCTAAGGATTGGCATGATTTTCACGAGCACACAAATGACATGCCCAAAATTCAGCTGCTTAGAACCATCCAAATTACAGCACCAAATGCAACAAATTTGTTCAAAGGTTATGGCTGGTTGAGTCAAAGACCAAGCGAAGAGTGCGTGGTGAAGGAAAACACAGATTGGTAGGGTAATCCAAGTTAGCACAAGGCTTTTCATGCAAAAGACAAGATTTTGATAATATTTGCTTACGTAAATTGTAATGGTACTCCTTGACATCGAAGCATGATCAGTAAAAGTAAAAAAATATAATTAATGCGCTCGACAATGTTTTTTGCATCTAATAGCTAACAACTTTAAAAGCCCGAAATACCAACACAAGTTTTACACAGACATTTTGAAATATCTTTCCACCTGATTCAAAATAAATTATGATTTATATGACTGATAAAAAATAGCAACAGTGAAAATATATATATTAGTTCAAACTGGTACACGTGTGCACACTCTTTAATGTTGTTCAAGCTATCGCCCGCCAGACCTCCATCTAATCCCTCACTTTAATATCTTTTTCTTCCACCATTTCCCACTAAGGATTGCTTTTTATGGTTCTTATCTAATTAATAATGCATGAGTGTGTTTATTGTAAAGCAGTTATTAAATGCACTAGATACTAAAGCAATGTTCTTTCTCTTTTCAATAAAAATTTCATTTAACAAGTATCTTCAGAAAAGACATTTATAAATATAAAAAGGGAAAAAGTTTCACTACAAATGCATAGCAGCAAAACCAAACCAAACCAAGCACCATGGAAAATCATGAATTCATGTGAATAGATAGATATGAGGTCAACTTCAAGCAGCAAAATGCATACTTATGCACTCCAATAAATTGATGACAGGGGAGAGAAGAAACCTAGATTTGCCTTGTTCATGGTTATAAATGCATTTAAAGTTTCTTTATCTTGAAGATACATCACTATCGTGCCAAGGATAAATCTATCTGGGAGGCCTTAGCATCAAAATGAATTTCAAAATAGTAGGCAAGTCAAGTGCATAAAAATTTCAGCTACTTAAAGCATTCAAGTTAAACAACTGACTGCTCCACTTGGATGTAAAGGAAGGTAAGACCTCAAAACTCAGTTTTCTTCATTATCACATTCAACAGAATATTGAAAAATCCTTCCTTCTTCCTATCTAAGCAGGTGGTGTCCATTGATACTTCTCATAAAACCACTCAACCCCTAGAAAACCCATAAATGAATTTATCCTCAAAACCTAACCTTAAAAAAAAACTGCTTAAAGCGCGATTAAGTATACCCAACTGGAGAAAACTCCTAAATTTTTGGAAAACCTTATATCATTACTTTTTGACGGAAATGTTTTTGAAAAGCCCATCCTTCTTGTTCTCATTAATATTTCTCGGAAATCCAATCAAGCCCTAGAAAACTCATAAATTAAGTCATCTTGAAAACCTAACCTAAAAAGAACCCTACTTGAAGCATTATACTCAAGTAAGAGAACTTCAAGAATTTTCTGAAATAACCGCAACCCTTCTGGGTTTAACTTCGGTTAAAAGCTTTTCCTAAGCAAACTATCCATCCATTAGTTAATTATTATTTAATAGAGGGTTAAGCACAAAAAGGGTGAAAAGAGTGGTGAATTACCATAGAAGGAGGGTGGTCGAACAACAAAACTGTCTTTGAAGAGTCAGAACCAGTATCCACCACGATTGCCTCGATCATCAGTGTGTCTATCGAGCAGGTGAGTGTGGACTGTGGTGTGTCTGTAGGGGTGTGAGGAAGGGTGTGAGGAGGGGGTTTACCGTTTATTTACAGGGGTTTTCGAAATGAGAGGGAATTGATGACACGTAGATGCTTCGACAAGTCATAGGTGGGCGCAAATGGCGGTACATCTCCAATGTAAAGTGAACGCTGTATTTGCTCAAAAAGTTCACTATTTTGAAAGAAAAAAAATTATATTTTGAATGGTAATTTTTTTGTGAGTAAGTACTGATCATTATATGATAAAAATAAAATTTTGAATAGTAAAATTTTTAAGAATGTATAGTGAAAAAGTGTGAAGAAATTTTGAGTTTACGTACAAAATATTTTATTGTGTAAATATATAATTAAAATGAGTATAAAAATTAAAAAGTTTTAAATAATGGTTGTTGAGGCTAAAATAGACCGTGCTAAACAAAATAGGTATTTGTCACGGCGGCGGGCACTATGAGTTTTACCTTTTAAGATGAAATATGACCGTTGAACGGTGTAATTTTATTTTTTCATTCCATTTCATCTTACATGAAGATGACTTATAACTGTACCATTTACGACTTTTGATTTTGCCTTCCCAATTTTTCCCTTTGAAAAGTCATACACGCTTACTTGTGCTAATTTGGACAAATAGTGCACACTTTAGAATAAGGTATAAATCGAAAGTATACATAAATATGTATTTTGAAAGTAGGGATGACATTAAGATGGTTGGCTAATTGATGTCATCGAAAATTCCATATTTGTGCAAAAATGGTGCCCAAACAGGCACTAGATAATATCTAAAGTTTTGCATAGATTGAGAAAGATCCATTAGGCCCATCATTATAAAGAGAAATTGAAGAACAATGATGTTTTATATAGAATTTTTTTTTTTAGAATGTGTAGTTAAAAAGTAGGGAAAATTTTTGTATCTATATGTAAAATATTTTATTACATGAATTTATAATTGAAAATGAGTAAAAAAAAATAAAGACTTTTACTTTAAAGGCCGTCAAAAGGAATGACTCAGCAAAATCTAAATTTAGATAAAATTTTATTCTTATTTTAGAAAAATATGAAAGACACCAAGACAACAATGTATAAAATACATTGGAGACAAATTAAACATCAAGTAGAAAGTCTACAAAATTGACTGAAGCTTGATTCGTCATTTATAGAAATCAATGTTGTTACCGTTCAGTTGATATTGAGTTGATATTATTTTTATTGTATTTCTATATCACGTTATGTCTATGAGTCACTCATAATTGTATCTATGGGTATTAATAGTGCACTTCTCAAGCAAGTCCCGAGCCCAAAACATAAACGAGGCCTTACCATTATATAGGAATGCAACACTTTAATTCCTCTTTTTAACACGTGACAAACTTTCTCGAGAAGCTCGAAAAGCATAGTCTTAAACGAGACATTATGCAAGACCTATATCAACACGGTTCTTGTCTTCTTGAGATGGTACAAAATCGTAAAATGATTTTAAGTTGACTTATTGAGGCGGTTTCAAAACTCCTGAAAAAACTCCAGATACGGAGAAAGCTCAAAACTAGCACATGTGATTTTCTCAATGCTTTTGAACCTAAACTAGCATTGATCCTGAAAAAATAAAGATCCCAATCAATTTAGGTTGCCTGCCTCCATTGTCATATGTGGACCTTATTCTAGCGTCTGAGCTAACAGATGAACATCATTCTCAAATTTTGATGCAGAATGCATTTTTTAACACAGAAAACAAAAGGCTACATCACAAGAAAAAAAAACCCTCAAAGACTGCTGGAAACTGGAAAGACGTGCTTTTTTGAAGTGGTTGCACTCGCCATGCAGATTGCAGAGTGCATCTTCTCTCAAGCAAAGCAGTTAAGCAGATATATGGAAAATGTCCAGAATACGACTATTACTGAAGTCTCCTTGTAATGAACGTTTCTTGACATCACAGAAATTCAATTTACTTTTGACATCTGTTAATCTACACTGCACCTCTGTCCTCAGCATTTGCCTTCTGCTGTATAACTAAATCATCAGTGTCCTCTTAAAATGCACGTCCATCTCTTGAATATTCCCCTGGAAAGTTTACAAAATGCACAACCCTCTCTTTTTTCAATAGTCACTTGAGATAACCTTCAAGGGAACTTCTCTGATTGTCATTTCACTTTCCTCTCACTTCTCTAAACGTGAGGTCCCAGAATATTCAAGAAAAGAGGAAAGGGGCGGAACTTCCTCCAAATCTGATGATCCTGTACATTCAGGCATGAATTTTGTATTATACAAGTGGTGTGCGGTCCCGTGGTTCACTTGCTATTGAAACCTACTTGAACTAGATCGTCCAACTCTCACGCTTAAAGATGGAATGGTGGGCTTTAGTTTAATGTGGAATTAGGAGCAAGCTTCGCTTGAGGCAATCTGTTGATGACATGGACTTCGGCCATCATCCAATCGGCCAGGCTGCACATGAAGGATTGCACCTAGCCTTCACTTCTGCTAGTTACCATAAACAGCACTTCAATTTGAGAACATGAGGAAAAATAGCAAGTGCTAAAGGTACTTCAATTATTGTGGCCACAGAAGATTTCCAAGAGTCCTGAGGCACCCAATGTTTTAACTGTGTGTCTGTACAGATTCAAATTCATGTGGATGGTAATCTGGTTTCAAATGGGTATTGGGTAACGTGAATTCTGAAATTATCCATCCACTATATTATCACTTTCACTCCCTCTTAGATTTTTCATGCATTTATGTCTTTGGAATATAACTGGTAGCTTCACCAGTAGTCACCGCATGAGCAAATCCCGTTCTTGAAGGGATGAAATTGCTTCACGTCTCTTACGACAATTTCTCTCTTCACCATTAAGGAAATAAATTTTGTTGCTTCATGGCAGTCCCCACATACTCTGAGGTTCTTTGTTTCAGCAATCTGGTTCCTGGCCTGGTGTTCAACAGGCCAGAAGCAATAGCAAGTCATTCACTGTGATTATTCAACATCTTTATTTTTACTTCCTCTTCGATATTGTGAAACACAAATTCAGTCTTTGGTACATAACCAATAGCTATCATTTCATGCTCAAGCTCGTCCAAAATTTCCATAATCATATCGTATTGAGGATGACTCTTATCTTCCACAACGAAAGCATGGAGTTTCCCATTCACTTCCACAATACTACAGCCAGGTACCTTTTTTGTCCCCTTCTCTTTCATGATCTTCCTTACCGTAGCTACTTCATCCCACTTCCTTGCCGCTGCAAAGAAATTTGTTACTAGAGCATAAATTCCTATACTATCCAGGTTTAGCTCTAGAATCTTCTTTGCTGCCGGCTCTCCAATAGAAAACTTTTTATGATTGTGGCAACCTGCCAGAAGGGCAACCCAAACAGCCATCCCTGGCTCACATCTCATGGAATTGATCACATTCTGAGCTTCCTCGACTTGTCCAGCTCGAGCCAAAAGATCAACCAAGCAAGCATAATGCTTCTCATCTGGTTGAATTTTGTATTTACTAAGCATGAGATCAAACCAGTATTTCCCTTCCTGTACTAATCCAGAATGACTCAATGCTGAGAGAAGAGAAGCAAATGTAGCATGATCTGGTTCTAAGTTCGACTCTATCATTTGACAGAAAAGTGAGAGAGCTTCCTTTCCTTGTCCATGAATCCCATAGCTGGCTATCATAGTATTACAACATATCACGTCCCTAGAACTCAGGAGATCATACATTGCACGAGCATAAGAAATTGATCCACATTTTGCATACATATCAATCAATGTGGTACCTAAAACTTGATCCATGTCAAGTCTTCGGACAGTATATCCATGTACTGATCGACCCAAAATTGAGTATCCAACTTGAGAGCATGCAACCAGAGCACTAACAAGCGAAACAACGTCTGGCTCAAACCCAAAATTCTGCATCTCAATCAACAATTCCAGTGCTTTTCCAGCAAAGCCATTTTGTGTATACCCATAAATCAGAGTGCTCCAAGAAACAACATTCCGAGAGCGCATGTTCCAAAATACACAAGAAGCAATCAGCAACTCTCCATTCTTGGCATACATGTCAACGAGGCTTGTATGAACTAGAACATCCATGGGAAAACCTCTTCTAATCATATACCCGTGCACTGAGCAACCAACTTTTACGTCCCCAATATTAGAACAAGCCTGTATCAACCCTAGCATCACAACTCCATCTCCTTCTAAACCCTCTTGCTGCATTCTTCGATACACATCAAACGCCTCTCTTATCCTCCCACTCTTCACATATCCATTGATCATCATGCTCCAACAAACAACATCCCTTTTAGGCATCCTCTCAAACACACCCATAGCTTCATCCATTTTCCCACACTTAGCATACAGGTTCAGAATAGAGGAACCCACAAACACATCGTTCGCATATCCGGATTCCACAGCCTTTCCCCACAACTCCGTCCCCAACTTCAAGTCCAACAAGCTGGTACACGCCTTGATAGCAACAGTAAATGTCGAGCTATCGGGTTTCACTCTTTCCAACCTCAACTGTTTGTAAAGATTTATCACTTCAACCGGACAACTTTGCCGTGAATAAGCAACGATCATTGCGTTCCAAGAATCTATGCTTCTTTTAGGCAATTTATCGAACAAATTACGGGCTAATTCAATGCAACCATTTCGGCTATACGATGATATCAACAGGGCATTAAGCGTTCCATGGCTAAAGACACCAGAAGTAATCATTAAGGCATGAGTTGTGGAAATGGTGGATCCGTCTTTGCTGGTTAATAGGAACGATTTGAAAATCTCTGGGAGCCGTTTTCTTGGAAGCATTATACAAGCTCTACGAAACTTGGAGGGAAACATGTACGGGCACAATAATTGGTAACATGCTGAAATGGGAAATCAATTTCTGCATAAGTTGTTACATTGGAGTACACCACAAATTATAAAACTAAAAACATTTGAGATTATAATTAATATAGAACCGCCGTCTGTGGGAATCGAACCCAC